>JAABKM020000029.1:6803644-6813786 GCA_016277805.2 Papilio aristodemus | reverse complement strand
AGTTTAGTATGAATTGTGCCACGTATAATTTAATGATAATCGAGACAAAAATTATCTTTATAGAGAAGAACTAATAAAAAAATTCGATAACTTCATATTTGCTACTAAAATATCTCAGTATTTGCCTATCGCCTAACTTCCATTTTGTAGATAAACCACTGTTTACTAGTAACAAGCTTAGTTCTAAAAGAACCATGCTTTTCCTAGCTAATAATACTACAATATATTGGTATTATTATAGAATACATTATCTGCAACCAAGATTCACATGACTCAAGGTTTCTTAAGGAATACTACTATGGAAATTATGAATCCTCAATTTAACTTCAAAAACGTTATACTGCTGTTCTATTTGCAAATATTCATGTAAGGTGATGATCATTTAACATCTGTACCACGCTCGACCGTAGACCCTTTCACTAATTAAATTAAAATAAATTAATTAATTTAAATTGAATTAGATATCCAGGTCCATAAATAAAAGTTTTATCCATAAACCCATTTACATAGGTTAGCGATTAAATTTGTTTTTTATGACCGTCCGTATATCTAGTGTCGAACGAGCCGGCATATGCCTGCTAATTAACGTCCATATTGTGACGATTGTTATCATTATGTGGGGTTATTTTACGATTATGGTAATACAGAAGCAATAGACTGTAACCTAGGAAACGTATCTTAACATCCGTGGGATACTAAATATGGTGTTACAAGTTTTTGTCGGCGTTACGCTCGACTGCCGACTCCAATGATAAGGCAATAGAAAGACGACTGTTGCCGATCATCCAAATAGGTTAATTGTTCCATGATTATAGAAGAATGTGAAGTTGATTACATTGTTTTTATAATTAAAAATTTTTCAACAACAAAAAAAAACGCAGAAATAAATTGGTCTTCTTATATATAGGTCCTCTATATCTTGCAATGTCTCGACTGGTATTTGTTTGGTACACTATCTCTCTAGCTCCGGCTATTCTGAGAGCATTGTCGACGGTGGAAACGAGTGTGGTGCTAATCTGGTCAAACAAACGCGTCGTTGACAAAACATACAGGAATATTCTTTCGCTTTATCATAATAAAATCCAATTTCAATAGACCTTAAATAAATGAAGAGACAAAGAAAAGATACAAGTTTAAGGTATATTTAAATGTAATTCATATTTTTTTGCAGTTATTGTAGACTATTGATTGAATAACAAAGCCTAAATGCTTACAATCCTTTAGCAAAATATGCAAAATGATTCGATAAAGCAACAGTCCGCTTGTTGGTTCATCCACAATCGTAGCGACTGCACACCTCGGACAAATCAATCTCCGCTAAGGTGCAAATCACACTAGCGTTTTTAAACAATAAACAATTTAAAATTAAGTTAACGCACTGTAACAAATTTTAACTACTGCTACCAAATTCGAATTGTAATTTTTGGTGATTTAATTTTTTGTTTCGATTATTCTCTTTATTTTTACACTATAAAAATATGAATCCGTGTCATAATTTTTAGAATGTGATTTTCATCCAATATCTTATAAAATATGGACGTTAAGAAAGAATTTGTAAATCATATTTTGATTGAGCTGTTTGTATAACTTCGAAATGTGTAAACTTTTAATATGTGCATTCGCGCCGTTTGTTTTGACCCTGCATCTTGGACGCAGCGGCCGGCGAGTAATTTATGTTTAAATATGCAGAAACGTACAAAGTGGGAGCCCGTTTACGATCACGACGTAATCGCCGAGAGGTGTTAACAGGAATTTAACGTCCCTAATTATATTGATTTACAATCCAAATAGAACTCGGGACACCGCCACAACTCTTTCTTTTAATTTACAATCTCCTATATTTTAGTGTTTTCTTACGGTAAGAGTCAAACGAGCAAGGGTTCACTTCGTTAAAGCAGTCCCTGAACGTCATTTAAGCCATTTAGTCTTAAGTGGCTACCAACAACCCCAACAATAGGATGATTTTTCACTGTCGGCCTTGAGGAGCTGTCTATAGGAGGCCTTGAGGAGCTGTCTGTAGTTTGAGATGCACAACGCAGAGGACGCTTAGTCTTTCTTAGACTTTTATTCCAGTGTTTTGTTTTTTCGATGCAACAAAAATACCTCTAAAAAATTACGTAACTGTTCATTGAATAATATTTTATTCGGTTGCTACTTAACCTAAAAGACGGATCAAAACCAAAGCACTTTGACCTCTAACACTAAGTTACCATCAATACATCAAAATGACGGTCACTAGCTGTTTAACGAAATGGCTCAACATTAATAATTTCTCAACTTATACTACCTTGGAAGCTTATCGCAAAACTTTTATTGCGATCATCAATTTGAAATCCGAAGATAAAAAAAATGTAAGTTACGAAAATGATCAAAGCAATTCATTTATTACTTTAATGCAGATTTAAATGATTAAGAAAATGCAATTAATTTTATTATACTTGTGCGTGATTTTATGTCGCTGCAAATTAAGAAATGCCCGGGCAGTGGTTGATTGGAATTTTTAGGACATTCTTGGTTACATTCCTGCAATCTTGTACACACGTGAGAGTTCAATTTTTTATGCTTGTCAACAATTTTAATGACTTTTAAACTTAGTGACAGATTGGTAATTAAAACATTTAACATAGAAATATTTTTGTTCTCAAATTAAATCTTGTAAAATTGTACCGAGTTGGGTACAATGATATTGGATTTTTCAATTCGGTACCAGCCCGGACTTATCCCCGGATATGGCGATAGGCAAGCGTCATACCACATTATAGGATGGGTATACGCGGCGAAAAGTGAGTGTAATTGTACATCTGCCCATCCTCACGGAGCGCAGAATTGTGTGTATGAATTAAATATACACAACAAATTAGCTTACATATGCGCGCTGTAACAAAAACATGTTGTTGATAAAACTTGCGACGGTACAGCTTATCGAGAGTCGGTGTTTTAGCAATATAATTATATTTTTATCAAGATGGACATTATCTCTCGTACACTAGAATCCTCGGCTGCAGGTTGAGTTTCGCAAGCAGCCGGTCTATTAGTCGCCATTCGACTGACCTGTCGCCAAGGAAGGTCGTCCGGTGCTGATGTCTGCGACTAGTATGGCAACTTATTGAAACTTGGTGCACGTTGGAATAGCGTGGATATGTCCTCGATTAATATTAATTTATAAATCATGTACAGTTGAAATGATTAGGTTAACAAAATAGAATTAAATTCATGGAAATTATAAGACGCAAATATTTCTATTGTTACTAAACAGAATAATTTAGGTGCTCACAAATACTAGGCTGTCACATTGGTAAGAGAAATCATTTTATTGTACGACTGTAAGGTGGTTAATTTTTATATTGTATACATATTTATGTTCGTTTCATTGCTACCTAAACGGTTTAATCGATCTTCAAGTGAAGTTAGTTAGTGACGTCATTTGATTGGTATTTTTATTAAGAGTAATAGGTATAGGTTAGTCATAGGCATAGGTTTGGTTTATGGTTTTTGTTAATTATTGCATTGCTTTGTAATTACTTATTTAATAAACGAAATTCATTTGACTTTACAATTGATAGAATTGTATGTAGGGAGCATTTATTTCTAAAAAGTTTTTGATCCACGTTATCCTAACACGGTACGAAGCGTGAACATTTAGCTATCTCTATCTCAAACGTAAACAATCTGGTCCGTCGGTTTCAACAGTCGCGGCGGAATGTCCCCACAAACTGGTCCTCGGCTCAAATATCGCTGGGCTAGTATTTGGCGCGGCCTCGCGGGGGCCGATATTATGATCAAACAGTTATGTTGTTTCAACTTTGAATCCACGCACCCGATCTCAATAAAAAGCTAAGAATTGTGCCATCTTTCAAAGTCCCTTGAATTAAATTCCATATTGTATACATGTATGGTGCTTGTATGGCTTCTTTGTAGAACATCTAACGCCATTCTATGCAAAAAATTTTTTCATTATTTCTTACTCGCTTCAGGATCATACGAACCGTGACCTCAATGGTGAATTTGTTTTACTTATTGATTTGATTTTATTTTGTACTTATACTCTTTTAACAAGCATTTAGTACAACAAAAAACCAGCACAATGCAAAAAAGAAATAATTAAATCAGTCATCAGTATTGATGAAAATACTAGTTTCTTGTGTTACTATTATTTGTCTTAAGTTAAATATTAAATATTTATTTTAATAATTTAACTAAGCTTTGAACAGAGATGGTTGCACGTCTTTCGCAGTCTGTACTTCACAAATTACTAAATTAATGGAGATAATTCACGTTAAATATGTTTTCTTTTTTCTTTTAATTAGATTGATTTGTTTCCGAAGTTTAATATATTTTGTTACTGGCCAGTTATAAAATCGATACAGTTATTCGATTTATTCGATATTTATGAAAGTTATCGATTACGATGGCAGCGAATAGTTCGCGCGCTGAGCACCGTAACGGGTATAGAAGCTAGAAGTCCGTAGGCAACGATTAATGCTATTAACTACTTAAATGAAACGCCAAGTTTGCGTTATTTTTTTTGTGCCTCTAATCATTGGCAATTTTACTCACATACCTCTGATGGCCACAAAACAACGGCCAGTACAACATTTTAAATTCACGCCTCGATAAATACAAACAATGGATGTGTTTTGTGTTAAAATAAAGCTAATAATACATCGCCTGCGTTGAAACCTCAAACAAAATGATCTTCAATAGACGTGTAGTAATTTAACGACGAAGTAGTCAACTATTGGTATCGATTTTTATATCGATTTTATTAGAAACTAAGACCTACACTCTGCCGGCGATATTCACACAATTTACTTCACACACATTTATTTTTCACGGCCAAATTTATTGCCCCAATGACGTCACCTGATTCAGGTCTCATGTTGTCCTGCACGAGTAGGATTCACTTCCTAAGTTATAAGTATAAATAAAACAGTAACATAAATCCAATCAAAGCAATAATTGCGAACTAGGAAGTGTGCAAGATACCAAGTTCAGGCACTAGCACGATCCGAACTCGTCTGACCAGAAATGTTTTTGTGTTTGCATGCATGCTCTACAAACACGGAACGCTTCTCAGTCACGAGGGTCACGACCAGTATAGAGAAAAAAATCACCAGCCTATATAAGTCCCAATGCTGGTAAAAATACCCCAAGGCGTTCTATTGCAGCATAAGACTTGAATGTGATAAAAAAAAGAAAAAAAAAAGTTTTTTTAATTTTACTCTATGTAGAAACTCTAACAGCGAAATCGCTTTAATGAAGTTTTGTTTATGTATGTACCTAATATAATAATTAATATAAAAAAACTGTTTATCGTTTTAAGACTTTAAAAATTAAAAATAAATTAAATAAAAACAAGCGGCTATGATAAACTATTTCTTTTCCTTAAAACTTGGGTGATAAAAAAAATTGACATTAAAATGACTAGATAAGGCATAAAGGTAGCGCTGAGAGGTAAAAAAAATATATGAAATTGAACCTCTAGAAAAAAATACAAACAAATCTAAAAAGGACTATTTTTTTTGCGTTACGTTTAAGTTTATGTCATAAGGGGGCAAACAAGCTCCGGTTCGCTTAATGATCACTGACGTCCACGAATATCCACAATACCAGGAGAAGTACGGATTCTTTAGCGGCCTTTATTACAGACCAGATTCATTAAAATCTTAAAAAAAAATGCAAGTAACATAATACGCCAAATGTCAATAAATTTGTTGAGGTAATAATTTTTCAGATGTAAAAATGTCTAGTCCAACTCATGATTGACAAAGTGTTCAAACGGTAAGTGACACATAAATTTATAAACTTAAAATGTATAAATTATAGTACCAGGTAGGTGTTCTCTCATTCAATAACTTTATTTAAATGCCGAACAGAATGATCCTCGAGTACGTCGACGCACCTCTTATGTCTTTCATTCATCATAATTTAATCGAAAATAAGATCAAAATCGATTCCGTACCAATATCGAGATCATTGAATGAAGAACGAGATGGACAATGCGCAGGAGAGAGACGGGGCTAAGATTACTGCGCCATTCGATTTCTTTTCAAGATCGATACACAATAAATCTTCCGTTTTGTTTTCTTTTTGCCTTGCCCAGTAAGTACCCTCGCTTTGGTTGAAGAGACAGCTTTTAGCTACTGAATTTCGGGTTCGATGCTTGATGTTATTTTATTTATGGAACTTTACGTTCGATTTATCGTCACTTCGCCTTTATAGCCTGCAAGGCTTTGAATTGTATTAATGTAAATTGTAAAGCCTTTTGTTTTATATCGCGAGGCGTGTTATTGAGTTTCTTTTTATAGGATGGAATTTATTCAATATTGACGATTGTTTAAGAACATTGATGGAATAGGGGAACAGATATTAAAATTTTGTCTCATGTCAAGTTCAAAGTTGTTGCCAACATTGATCTATCGGACATTATAAACACATAAGTAGACTATCAATCGAATTTGAAAAACCTGTGATAATAGAAGCTTATGTAACAATCTTATCCTAGTTATTAAGCTATTTTATTAATCATTTCACACGATTAAAGATAACAGTGTAATGGAGGATTCAAACTCAGAACCATCGACATTTTTCGTGGCATAGCATTACGCTTTTAAGTTTGTTCGAATGCTACATCAGTTTATATTAATTATTGTACTAAAATGACATTTTAAAAACAATACACGTAAAAAATTATGCATAATAATGCATACAAGTTAGAGAACAGAAATAATACAAATAATGATAACAGAATTCTCTATTGTAAAGAACATAAATCAAATACCTGCAGCTTGACCGTTTTATTTACTACGGTTTCACGAATAGGTTTTATTTTAAGTCGTACATACACTAATTTAAAGGTTCTTAAATTATTTATCGACACTTAAATTGACAAATTACATTCTACTAGAGTCGACACATTATATCGAACCAGTCGATTCACACAGGCAATGCAAATTTAATTGCGCTGTTTTGTAATTTTTTAATTCATCGAACATCCGGTGATTTAGTGCTAATAAATTAATTTTACAATCGTTTCATGATATTTAATCTCGAGTTATAAAATACTTTTATGACATATTTTTTTTTGTATTAAATTATAATAATTTTGAGTTTTTATTTGCGACTATATTGTGCATTAAAGTAATAAACGGATTTTATTATTTTTATTGGTACGTAATCTTTCTTTAAAAGTTTTTATATTTTTATAATAAAACTGTATCGAACTCAAAGACTATACGAACCACTGAAAAAGCCAAACACATTTAGTTTTTTTTATTAATTTTTTTGGTGAATTGTGAAAAAAAATGACAAATATTTCCAAGTTACGAGATAAATCGACAATGCTTTTAACATAGCCACAACAGGTCTCACTAATATGCTAACGGTAGTCAATAAACGTAAGAACAAGTAGGCAAGGATACACGAGTGATCGCCAAGGAAGCTGTTGCCTGACTTTGAGTGATGTGGCATTTGCTAATTATCCTGCAGAAACTCTGTCTCAAGGCTTGACTTTTAAGATACGGCCGGTAAAAAGTGAACCTTTAAAGGAAACCCGACAGTCGCCCGCACAGCCTTTTACACCGGCTGCTATGAAATATAAGTTACATTATCTTTGCGACCATTAGATGTATCTAATTGATCTGGTGTGCGTGAGGTTAAGCTTCGTTACGTACTTTCCGGTAATGGATTAGTGCAATCTTACACTAAAAGGCCAGTAATTAATCAAAGTCTCCGGTATCGCATTTATTTCCTTTTATATAAGATATAAACCAAACTTTATACATAATATAAAACTTGTCCCACTTGTTTTGTTCTTAACTAGAAGTAGTTGTAGTTAAATATTTCAGTAGAAGTAACAGTTAAATACAAAAAAAATGATTGTGTGTTTGTTATTTGTGCTTAAAAGCATCTATAACTATGAAACTTCGGGGAAAACTATGAATCTTTGACGCCATTTTTTTTTAAATCGGTCAATCGGTTTTTAATTAGGCTTGCATTAGCTCTTAAAACGTTACACTACATACAAACATGCGCGCGAAAAACATTTCTGTCTTTTGGACCAGTTTTCAGTATTATTTTCTAGTTGTGGTACATTAGTTGGTACAAAATGAGCGAGAATCGAATCTTTTATTTCTCAGTCGGACATGTAACTGTTAACTGTCAGCGCCAAATAAAATTAATCGTAATAAAATAAATCTAATTGGAAAACATGTATTTTTATTTTTATTGGCAATATAATGTATACCGCAAAGTAATATATTTAATCGTAAGTTAACTTAAACGCGACAATTTATTGCATGTAATTTTCGTTTACCTTAATGATAACATCAATGACAAACTCGATCCATTAATGAATGTGAGATCGCTTATCATTACTCGTTGCGCGACATTCGGCGGCTGCGACGTAACTTTTGTTTACATTGCGGTAACAAAGTAGCATTTAAATAAATTTGTTTTATTGTAAAGCCGCAAAAGATTCTATTACATAGATAAATCCGCATTTGAATGGACAAACAATCAAAACATTAAACGGTAAAATAAATACAAATAGATTAAGTAATATTTGTTTTAATTCTACATACTAGATAAAGCCTGGTCAATGTTGAGGCAGTTCGTTAGCGGAAAAAGGCCCAACTCTGTCACAATTCCTTAAAAAGGCATTTGTTTTACAATAATAGTTGGTAATCAATAGGATAATAATGATTATGAAGTTCTTGACGTGTTACCGATTGGAGAGCCTACAATATTAAAAGGTTAGAGGCCTTGGGGGTTATTTACTTACTCAATGAACTCCACCCTCTAACTTACACTACAGACCAGAAGTCATTGTGTTTGCGACATCATGATTTAAATATAATTTACGCATAAGAGTAAGACAATATTTTTATAGTGCCATGAAGTAACGATCTGTTTAATGATTGCAAACATTACCACATTTTTTTTATTCGTGAATCCATTTAACGTAAGGCGATGTGATATTCCCCCATCTGCATACGCGCATTCTCAATTCAAAATTGAAAAGAAACTCGTGCCCACCATCTCGAATGCCAAATTGGTACTCCAGTAAATTTCAATTTGCTTCTCCCTGGACCTCATAAAGAACTTAATAGCTTGTTACATAAATTATTTAGCCATGTCCAAGCGTGCTGTCAATTATTGTCCAATGTTTTTCCCGCCATAATTTAGTTCGTATTTAAATTTATGTCTCGCTTCGAATCGTCTCTGGCTCGCAATTGCTCTAAAACAAAAAGCTAGCATTAATTAGCATAATTCCGACTAATTATTTCAATTTTAACCCTTTTTCTGAGCTGTTAACGAGAAATAGCATCGTTTGATCACGACATTGTTTAATGTATTTGGTGATGCGATTCTAATTGGTCGCAATATGCGTTTTTATTTACATTTAGAAATAACTCCACCGAAATAATAATATTGAACGTGGACCTGACGGGAGCGAAAACTTTACACTAATTCTTAATTGGAAAATTCATTCAAACTTGACTTCAAATTCATTTTCATTTTTTCTTGGTTTGAATGGTTTGAATTATAAATGAACAATATTCTGTCATCCAATTCTAACTAATTTAGTGCCTCTCATAGATTATTACGTCATTAATAATCGAGAAAGACGACATAGCAACGCCGCCAAGCGAACTAATCTCGGCACAAGCCACAGCTTTCCGACAGTTATAATAAAGAGTAATAAATGTTGTGCAACAGGCCTATTACGCTTGCTCCTTTTGAACGGGGGCGTGGTTATACCAGGCCCGGCTACCGTGTAATGCTAGACGGAATGACTCGGACCCGCTACTGGGATTAGGAGGTAAATTGCATGTAATAATGTGATTAACGTCGGCTGCGAAGTGCAGACTAGTGAGGCGATATCTGAGTAATGCATTTTGAATATAATACAATTGCACGATTGTGAACATAATTTGATAAAAACTATGGTGAAATTTGATAATAAAAAGGTAGTCAAGGTTAATAGAAGAAGTACCTTTTATGCTAAATTGATACTTCAAGCCAAGATTTGTTTTTGTGGAGAACATCTAATTAGATAACAGTTAGAGTAAATTTCTTATACCAATTTGAGAAATTGTATTATAAATGTTTGGGTATTTAGACACTAACCTTGATAAAAA
>JAABKM020000029.1:6699448-6711400 GCA_016277805.2 Papilio aristodemus | reverse complement strand
TCTTTGGGTCATCTCTATAAACGCAAACAGTAGGCCTTCCAGAAGAACTGAACCGAAAATCTGATAAAGAATCAAATATCCAGTGGGCGGATAGGGTAAATTGATCTTTGTAGCGATTCTGAGAAAAGAATTTTCTCATAAAAATAATGTCAAAACTAATATATATTAAACATCAGTGACGTGGTATATGAGATATATAACATAACTGGCTACAGTCGTACAAGACAATGCGACCACACAGCGCCACCATAGTTTTGTCCGGGCGACGCATTGTGCGCCGGAGTAGCATTAGTCCACATTAGACACGCCACCGACACAGAGCCACCGCCTTTGTGCCCTCCCGTTTTTCCACCGCGGGTCACTTACACTGCCTACTCCATAAATGAATGAATTAAAAGTTTCGTGTTACGCTTATGAATCTGAAGGCAACCCTGCTGACCATTATTAACTACCTATCATAAAATTACGAAACTAAAAATACGTTCATCATAGGTCGCTTGATCCAAATAGCATCGATTAATAGTTGTACATTTCAAATTTAATCCGTGTACGTTTCTACAATAATATAAAAGTACGTAATCCTCTTCGAGCTAAATAGCTGCAGTTAATCAATGGTGAAGCTGAGCACCGAATCCCCCGCGCTCGATACGTATCGAATCGAAATGACGTCTCATTCGTCCGATTTATAATACGTACAGACTACGACTTTTCTTGACACACGACCAACCACATGCAATGTACAGTTCTACGACTAACTATATTCAATGTGCAGTATGCAATGACGTTGATAGGAAATTCATTAATCTGTGACTCGTTTGTGGAGTACAGTCGGAGTAGTATGTACGCGGGGTGACGCAACATTTTGCATGCTGTTCGATTCCCGCGGCGTCTATAAATCACTGCGTCCGACAAGCGGACAAAGCCGCGTAACGCGCCGTGTCTTTGTGGATTTTGAGCGATTTTGCTTTATAATCATTTTTCATTCCCGTTCCGCTTCTGTGGCGCGGTGAGCCGTCGCTTTACGCTCCTCATGAGTTCCACTGCGTCCCTTTGGATTGCTTACTATATTTTTCACAAACACTTTAATCTTTTTCTTTTATATCGTCATAAATGTATTTTTAGGGCGTGCGTTTTCTTTAATAAATTTATTCAACAAATACTTGAAATAAAATGATTTCTAAGAAAGATGATATAATCGGTCGCTTTCTTCGATAAAAAATCCGATAATTACATAATGGTCGGGCGCGACCGGACGATAACAACTAAAACAATGCAATAGAAGCAATTGTATTCAGTAAAATGACCTGTCAAGGTAACTGAGCCGTGTGAAAATGGCAACCTTTTTAATTGGTCCTGCGAGTCGGATATGAACCGGCAGCGGTGGCGTGCCGCCCGGGCCTTGACCAGCAACGCAAAAACACTGCTCATAGCGCATACGAGCCTATCGCCGAGTACTCGACGTAAGTCACGCAACATGTGCATTAATCCTGTCCACCCTTCTTTAGTTCACGTCGTAAATACACGGTTATATCATGACACTCTTTACTGAGAATGCGAGATTGTACCAGAAACTATATGATCACCAAGACTTAAGTGACCAGATTTCCGGTCAACATGACATCTATTCCTGAGTCTGTAACTTGAGCTTCATACAGGCTTCGTTAGTTTCGCCTTCGTATTAATATAGCCAACGTGACTATTGACGTGATAATGTTCATTTCTTAGCATAGTAAGTAGAATTATTAAAATCAGTTAAGTATTTTTAACATTTTCAAACAATAATCTTCCTATTCTTGTAATAATTTTTAAATTTTTTCAATTATTAGTGTTCCGGTTATATTTAAAAATTATTAAATCAATTAAATAAAAATAAAACAATTAAAGTTTTAAATTCAAAGAGTAATCTAGACTATATTTTATCTTTTAATCGTTTTTCCTGTCTATCCTATTTACATCTAGGCCACAACCAAGATAAAAGGAACATGTTAATTAATTAACTTCTAATGAAAATTAATTTCGTAATATTTTTTTTTTTTTACATTTATAATTACTCTATTGTCATTACTGACATATTATTATCATAGCATTTATTTATCCTTTAGGACGCAAGATTCTTTGTGCTACTGATTTAACGACTAACAGAAAATTGAATAAAAAATATATTGCAATGAATTAAAAACTCGGATAAATTAGTTACGTGCCAGAGCTAAAAATTTATATCCTTTGATTTCTGCTATTGTTAATAAATACAAACGTCCGGTGATACCGGCCCGCGTCCATTGTAATTTGTACCCTTTAATAGAACACTGGTACAGTCGGCGACACATAACTCAAACATATCAAATAACAAAAAAACATATCTTTGAAACTATGGTTAAATGCATTTGTTTAAAGATTAGATAATATAAATTTATGTGACTATAATTTTTTTCTATTAAACATTTGAATTTTTGTCTACTTTTACATGCTAAATAATCACTTTCTATCAATTAATAGTCTTTGAATATTAAATCTGTCAGCTGGTGAATATTTACTGTACTTTATTATGCATAATAGCTTTCAATAAATTAACTCGAATCTACTCATTTCGTAGTACAGTTAAAAGGAAAAAGGTTAATTTACAATATTATAAAGATAAGAAATGTTTAATTTGTGTGAAATTTATTGTTGATATAAGAATAACATTTTGTACATTTCTAAAATCAAAATATAAAAAAAATATTTTTTTTTATCAAAAAATATTATAACAATCATTTTAAAAGTATCTATTTATTTATATGTATAAATTTGAATAAGTTGAATTTCATTTTTTTAAAATACTTTTTACGTAAAGAAATCTAAAATACTGACTACTTTAACGGAATCTTTGTCAATTTAACGAAAAACATGACTAAATATTGATTATTTCCCACCACGAACCCCCTTCTTCTATCTACTTATTAATATGTATAAATGCATCAACTAGCCAAAATTTAAATAATTCCCTCTAAAATGTGTGGGAATTTATTCAAATTACTGTACTTGCATCAAACCTGTTTTAATTTTTGGGGTGGATTGATTGCGCCCCCCTCGTTTTGATCAAACTGGTCAGCATCCATGCAACACGCATCTGACATACATTTTTTTTAATCCATAGAAATCTAACGGTTTAATACCAGTTACAATATATTTCTCGGAAAAACGTGAAACTTTTTCGATGATTTCTAATCAAACATATTCTTTGAATTGACATTTGATTGTCATAAAAACGTTGAGTGATTAACTATTGTACGTAATAAATGTTACGAAGTAACCCTAGTCAAACCAAAACTACATTTTCTGATAAATTGCGTGGGCTACCTTTAGGTCTCTAAACTCCTCATAGCATATATCTCGTATATTATTTATATATCAAACTAACACATAGTTTAATTTCAATCTAAAAAGCATATCATTAAAATCGTATCGATACAGGATGGCTGCCAATACGTTAGCAAAGAGTGACGTAACATGACCAAAGCCGGCACAATGTCCAGCCGGGTCTAAATACGGTCTGCGTCTGATTTAGGTAAAGAAATGTCTCCTACCTACATACATACTTTCCATTCAATATCGGTACACTGTAAGCGATAATTGTTTGTTACTTTGTCTATGCATTGACCACTACAACGAAGTACGTTCATTTGTTTAAAAAAAATGGCCAAGAATTTAATGTTAAAATGGTATAGCAACACGAATAATATAAAAAAATTATAAGCTATGCAAAATACTTTAGCAGTATTAGGTAGTAGATACTTTTCTTCTATGTCGGTTTAAGGAAGCACCATTTTAAATAAATCAGATTTAGACATTACGACCGAAATAATGAGAGTTTTCTTGTTTTACAATTGTCATAGGAAGTAACATTCACAAAACTTTATAGAGGTTTATGTAATCTATGCTATAAACTTAATGTGGTGAAAATCCATAATGAATATTTAAACTATTGGGCCTAACGAAAGTAAAGTAATAGTTAAATATTAACCGAATTCTAATTGAAACATAAATATTGTGTAACCGATACTGTTCCGTTTGAATATTAGCAGACACAAACAATTACTAATATCTCGGCAGGCGTGCCATTGAAATGGCATCATTAAACAAGAAATGTTAATGGAGAACAAAAAATGAAGTCGTATTATATATAATATTACGTTATGCAAAATTCGTCCTTGCGCCTCGCGCCATGCCAGTGTCGCGTAATTCATTTTAATATATTCGCGGCGGGCTCGCGAAACCGATTCGGCAGACGCCGTCTCAAGTGGTGTTTGGACGTACAGGCAGAAATGAAAGCGAATGCTTCGTGATAAAATACAGGATAGCCTTACTCTCTTCGAAAACACAAACAAATGAACGCCGGAGATGCGACACATTAGATATTTTTTGGCGCGTTGACGACGATACACACAGTAAAAGAGAGATCAGACAAGAGACCAGACAATATTATGTCAAAAGGTGCCGTGGAATATTTAGCTAAGATTATTCACTGAAATATCAGAATACTACAAACTAACGTCTACCATCCATAATCGATGCGCCACAAAAATATAAATAAAGAAATAATTTTCATCAACTTCAGAAAACGGAAAAAGTTTAACTACCCTCTAAAGATAAGATCGGTAATGATACAACTTATTGTCATCGTCGTCCCCGTCGGCCTCCGCTGACCTCCCCTGGTTTGATGCATTGCCGCGTAAAAGTTATGCCGCTCCCCAGAGCCGATGCACCTAGGTGTGAAGTGGTACATCTTGCAGAACTCTCGGCAACACCAAGTCCGATGCCAATTTTTATGTATACACTAAGCACAGATAATAAGATAGCGCGTCATCTGACTCCCGTCGCATCGGTTAAGTGGTTTATTTCGTACGCACTAAAACCACTGCGTTATGCAAACCTCTATACGGCTTCCAACTTTGTTGGTTGTGATGAAAACATGACAAAGTACTAAATCGCGTCGATATTTTTTATTTCAATGTAGGTATTCCGAATATTTGTCGCCACTGTTACATATAATGGGAACCTAGTTAAAGGCTTGCTTAGTGCAGACTGATTTATTTAAGTCACTTACAGTTGACATTTGACACAGCCAGTAGGAGCAGCCGCGTGTTCCTGTCTACGTTTGACATCTACGCATACCCAACTAAAATAATTAATCTTCAGGATCTCAAATGTAATCAGAAAAAAGTAATATAAAAAACAAAGTAGTGGTACGAATCACTTTTTTGCGTGAATAATACTTAACCGCCGTCTTCTCACACTTGCCCCACTACGTCATTTAAAGACAAACATTGTGACATCTAACTACAAAGATATGTGTAGCCGCACCGCAGTATTTCATATCGATATTTTTTTACATGTTGCTATAGCTTAAATATTAGCCAATAACATACTCAATAATTTAATTCATAGAATAGATCTCAATGACACAAATTCGTCTAAATTTTTACCGATCTTCCAAAATATACCGATTGAAAGATAACTAAAGTTGTCCGACAACTATAAGAGACACGCGTCAGTAAAACAATAGATTAAGAACTCTAATAAGTATATTATACGAACAATGAGTTGTCCCAAAAGCCATAATTAGTGTCAATCAAAAACGCGCGTCTTCCCGCGCCCGCGGCCATCTTGTCCGCCCACGCCCGCCACGCCACGCTACGCGGCAGCGCGCGCGCATTCAAATGCAAATCCCGCGTTACGACACAACACTGACTAAATACTACGCTCGCTTGCACTTAACACATGCAAATCGCTTATTGATAAACAAATAATGCCATTATAATTTTATATCGCATTGTTGCCGTGTCGCTGACCGCTCTTTTTATAGATGGCGCTACCGTGCCACTCGAGATTTGAATTTATAATATACGTTTTTATTGTTTGACACCGTGTTTATGTTTGTACTTGTGCTCATGGCACTTTATTGATGCTTGTTATGACATTATAGCTTACTTGGAGATTATCGGAGTGTGCTTTTGTTTGTTTCTCGTACTATTAATTTGCACAACTGCCGTGTGTTTTTATACGATTATGAATTTAGATATTAACTATGCGAATTTTTTTTTCTATTTGAATTTATAACATTCTATCTTTGCTTATTTTTGTCTAATTTTAACTCCAACTTTTCTTGATGCTTCATTAAGTAGTGTTAGACAACGTAATTATGAAATCGCTATAAAAGGAAGAAACCGTGGGAACATCTACAGAAGTGTTCAGGACCATAACAAAGCAATTGATTTAATAAAAAAAAGTGTCAAGACAACTTTGTAACTTATACTTAGTTAATTCAATAATTAAATGACAAGAGATACAAAATAAAACAAATTGTCGTTTATTTCAAACAAATTAACGATACATAGTAGTTCTTGTTTGTTTTATTTTAAGTTTTTAAACATTAATGTAATTCAATCAAACCTAAAGTTAAAACTATATTAAATAGTTACTCATGACGTCCTTGCCTAGTACAGGTACTGTCACATGTAGCACGCTATGACCAGTTAGAAATACATAAACCGTGACTCAGCGACAGCGCGCGCCAATTGGACGGCTGACTGACATTCGCAATTGCGTACATTCCTTCTCTACGGATGCATCCGCCATTTTCTAACGAAATCTCTACAATAAAATGATTGTGAGATCTAGCAAGTCAGTAGCTACGTGACTAATGGGTGACCAATATCGGATAGATATCCGACAATTCGACATACCGACATACAATTCGACAATCCGACATACCATTAGCGGATAGATATCCGACAATTACAACTTAAAGAAATCATTTGATTTTAAAAGTTGAAAATTTTAAGACATAACAGCCGACATACTTGACAGAATGAGACGTGATAGAATGTTCTAACCAATCAATTTCTATGTAATACCTTTATTCCGTACACTGCATCAAAATTTTGGGTTGATTACGAAATTAAAATTTCACATTTTCATAAACACTTTTCTACGTTGATCCATTATTCAGATGTGCTCTAACAAACTGTTAAAAATAATTTTTAATTTTCTTACCAAAGATTAATAGTTACAGATCCATAAGTATATTATCTACGTTACCAGAATTATAATTTTAATTTTGCATCCACATTAGAACAGTTAATTTATTAAAGTTTAATAGAGTTACATGACTTAATTACAGTATAGTTTCAATTAACTTTCGCGGGTTGTCAGTGACCGTGACGTGTCGGGGGCCGGTGAGAGCAGAACAAGAGATGCAGCAGACGGTGGTGAATAGATCTTCGATGGAGGTTAATGACTGGATTGGTCGAGACAGCTTATTTACATAAAGCAAAAACTGCTTACAGCCGTTCATCTTGATACGTATCAAGATTTTAAAAATCAACAAAAATACAGGGATTATTTCTACTAATTTAAAGATATGTAAGTACAACTTGAACTTCTATCGAATATATCTATGACCATTCACCTACCTTGTTCCTAATAAACAGGGTCGGCACAACAGTTTTCTTTCTTCCATGCTCTTCTGTCAAAAATCATCTCAACAGTCATTCCTTACTTACTAATGTCATCCTTCACGTAATCCATTCTTTTTAGGCCTACTTCTACCACCATATTTCTCCATTATCATATCTAAAAATCTCCTAATCGCATGACCATATAGTGCTATGCCCATACCTATGCATTGATAAACCAATTACCTGTTTTAATATGACAATACAGAAAACATCAAAATATTGATTGTTCCGCACATAACATATTGAGATTTGAAACAATTAAGTTATTCTTTAGAAATTGGTAGATAACAATGTGCATTCTGGTTTAACGTATGTAACGTAGTAGGTACGAAGACGATATTTCATCGTTCAATTAAGATAATTTTACTATGCGAAATACTGTCGATGAAATTAAGGACCTCGAGAGGAAGTCCCGTGGCGTGTAGGGGGAGCTTAGTTTTTTGCTCCCCTCTCTAAAGAATGGCTCATCAGTGGTTACAAGTGACGGATTTAGCGCAGATTCGGGGGACGTAATATGATTATGTGTAACTCGATTTGCGTGCTTGTTCGGCGTGTCGACGTACCCCTGACTCTCGGATGTTTTTTGTCGCGGTCCTTGTTTTCTTGTCTGTTAAATTGAAATTGAATATAATTTTGATTTCATGAATATGAAAGTTTAATACTTTTAATAAAAAAGAATATGGAAACCGAGTTTGTAATGATTTCAATGCCATCATATATAATGCCATCGTATATAAGACTATTTTAATATTATATATAAATACCTCGTCGGTCAGTACCACATAAGTGTATGGTTCGTTCTAAGAATAGATTTGATTTGAGTCGTCAACCTGTCCGGTCACAACTGGATAACCATCTAAATCTGATTAAAATTCTAAACTTTTAACTTATCTTTTGTCTTAGCTCCTCGATATAATAACTATAATCGACAAATGTCACGTAATAAAATACACTACGTCTTGTTTCAAGCCAAGCAATAGTTAAGACATCAACGTTTTAAATGACACCGTACATAGTTACTGATGTTCACCACATGTGGTATTCTGCGATAACAGGAAAAAAAGAAGGAACTAATTATTCCTTCTCAATTTTTAGTTCAAAATCAGTCGAATTAAAAAGATTCAATTTACTTTTAGCGAAAAATTAAATTTACAAATACACTAAGAGGATCCCCCAGCAGGCAGACGGGGCAGTCTATTAATAACATCCCTGTGTCTTCACCCACAGCGGTTTGCGGCGGATTCGTTTAGCACTCTCCGTTTGAACGGGCCCGTAATTAATTGATTCAATTACTTTCTGTTGCACCGCGACAAAACCAAGCGCCGGGACTTTTTGATTATTGTTTGGCTTTTATAAACAAATGTACACGGAACTTTTCGTATGAGATTTAAGCTTTCAAGTCGATGTTAGTTTTAGCAATTTGTACCCTTAGTTTAACAAGCTTGAAAGACAAATTCCTAAATTTTTATACATAAAATACATAAAAAAAAGATTCCTGATTAATTTACATACCACTAAGACACTTCTATTACCGTTAATTGATGCTTGCCTAAAGGATATTTTGATATTATACAGTAACTTAAATATTTTACCATTAAATTAGTATTCAATCCCTGCGCCTCTAAATCATGGACATTTAAGTGATATAATTTGATAGTCTACACTTGTATCTTCCTATGCGTAGCTGTCATCTGCAACTAAGTTGTGTCGCAGGTGCAAACGTAGTCACGGTTGCAACAGGTGTAATCACCAAACTGCTCCGCCACGCCCCAAACAATCTTACACCTTGAAAGCCCAATCAAATTTTTGAGGTCATTAAATAAAGATTGGTTAAAACCATTTAATAGGTCAGTGACCTCACCATTTTTGACTTCATTTGGAGGAATATTGCAAATAAGAGATCGCTTTACATAATGTAGCAGTATGAAAGTCCGTAAAAAGTTGGACGAGTTTTCCTTAACAAATTTTCCGAACAAAATAGGTAAGTATGTAGTGGAGATTAGGATTCTAGGGTAGTATAAGGAGGCACTAGTTTTAATTTTGTATAAAAAAAATTGCCGTCACTTCATTTCAAAGATGTAATAACTTGAATTATTTTACTATTTATTAAAATAATCTGATAAAAGGTTTTATTAAATTCTTCAAATATTACTAGTATACTCTGACGTCCAAATAAACGGGACGACGTGTCATCACCAGGTGCTAGCGAGGTCGGTGTATGCAGGTGGCTTAGGATCGTATTTCACGACAATCACTGTGTTCCCTCAGCAATAGACTATAGAAAGGTTATAATTATTGATGTTAATTAAATCAGCATTAATTAAAGATAATATACGCTCAAATCCTTGTCCAAGGTAAGAATTTAAACAGTAATATTTCAGATCGCCTGTTTAAATATTGACTGACAAAAGAAGTATTTTTCGTTTCGTGTCATGAAATTATTATTACGTAATAAATCTTTCTAACATCAGTATACACAGTTACAACAGTTTGTGTTTGTTCCAACCCACTGAATGTTTGTTCCAATGTTTGTACGAACTCGACCACAAACCACAAGCATCGCTGCGGTCGCTGAGGGATTCCGCATGAACAGACAGAACGAGAGAACTTACTGTAATGTAGTCATATAAATTAAATTCATCCCCCCCCCCCCAAAGTGTGCCAAAAGAGATTTATTTATATATTTAATTTTTACGCTCAACATTGTCTTATATTAATTACATTATTATTATTTATTTTATACATCTGTCTCGGTGGTATATCTACGGGTGCATTGCTGAGGTCTCGGGTTTGAACATTAAGTCTTTTTTTTTAACTCAACATCAGCCCGGAATTAGGAATTTGTATCCGATATGGCGACATGCTGGCCACCTATCACATTGTGGGAAGAAAAAACATGCCGCGAAAAGTGCACGAGTTGCACCACTACCTCCGCCTTCGGGTGACATATAGACATGAGGCATGTTTTTTTATTAATTTGACATTTCAATTTCCTAAACGGTTCAAATATGTAGCGATTCAACAAATGTGGCTACATACGTGATTATAAGGTGCACAACCCCCGTATCAACTGTCTTATTAGCAATAAATTATTTCGTTACTTGCATAGATAGAAATAAACTAAAACTTAGCGATCGGAAACACGACTCACATGTTACCTAGACCACTAGAATTATAGGTTTAATATACATGATAAAAACTACTTAGAGCGCAATCATGCGTAGTTATTAGACGTAAACACGAGAATCAAAGGTTTCATTAACAATTAACTTGCATCGCAAACACGTAAAGCAATGTTATTTATGGACTTTGTGTTTTTATTGAAGATAAGTTAAAAGGGCACAATAAGTTTATAATTTTTCAATATAATAGAGTTGTTCGAAGAGACAGGAATTAATTTATTTATTATTAATATTTAATTTTATTTAATTTAACTTAATATAATTTCTATTGCACAAATTGCATAGTCAATTTTAATAGATAATTGATTTCAAGAGTTTTGAAATAATTTCATTGGATAAGTGGATTGATTAATCATTAAAGTCGTTAATTACAATTATTTAAAATGACTACTTTAATTTCGCCGTCCTAAATATGCTTTAAGTTTAAAATTTGTGTTCAATATGCTCGCCCCCCATCAAATGGGATGAAAATCATAAGGCAAAATGTGAATACTAGTTGCATTTCTGCCTACCCCATTCAAGAAGCACAGGCGCGAAGTGTGTTTTTTTTGCTGTCTCAGGTGATCGTCTCAAATTTCAACAATTCTATAAAGTTTGATATGAGTAAGATCCGTGTTGGCTGTGGCTTTGGACGCGCCTGTCAATAGCATCCTCGCCTTTAATATGAGTTTTATTAAACTTCGCTACAACAATTTCGGTTTTGTAAAACTACCCACACAGCCGCGGCGCGGACCTTGGAGCGCTAGTCGTGTGACACCTGAACACACTAAAACGTAACATCAACCAAAGTCTGTCAAAGTAAAATTAACTTTGTTCCAATTGAATAAAGTTGAGTTTTCTTAAAGTTTTTGTAAACCACATGTGATAAAATGTGCCATGTTCCAATATTTTGGAGTGCGGTAACATCTGCCTTTATTTACGTTTTGGCTCCAAACTGCGGCACAATAGGCGCGGCGAATCGGACACAGTTTACAATGGAAGGTTATCCTCGGATTGGGGACGGGCCGTGCGCCCTCTCGCGACTTTTTATGGACTAAAATAGTAAATGACCTTTGGCTTTTTTATTGCTTCGGTTTGCAAAATGCAAGAAATTAAAACTTTTACTCTATAGTGTTTAGTTTATACTTTATAAAACTTTATATTTTCAATTTAATTTTTTAATCGAGAATTTATGTTTCGTCGTCATAAATGAACTCTTTTGCTGAAAACCGAAAAATCAGATTATTAGATTTATATTTAACTACGTTTATTTAAGAATTTAAATAAAAAAA
>JAABKM020000029.1:6626722-6637345 GCA_016277805.2 Papilio aristodemus | reverse complement strand
CGGTGCGCGGACCGTCGCCCGCCCGCTGCCCGCCGCCCTACGCCCGCCCTCCGTTACTGTGCAGGATCAGAACTTTCTTCTTAGTCTTATAAATAATAATATAGAGTATAGTATATGTTAAGGACGTTAGTTAACAAGAGGCGCCTAAACGGCACGAGCGAACATTATAATTTCCATTTTATGCATAAGGTGAAAATACGTTAAGTTTTGAAATAAAAGTATATTTCAAAACTTAACGTATTACTCGTTATACTCTACTCGGCTCCTAAGGATCTCAGCGTGATGTGAAAAGTCTATAACCTTCCTTAATTGAATTGTTAATGCAAAAATATCTTTTATTTTTAAACCGAATAATAGTTCCTAAGATTAGCTAGTGCTAGCAAATTGTAATAATTGGATTTTGTATCTAGATAAAACTTATTAAAATAAGAAAAATTCTAAGTTATTTATTATTCTTCTTAGATATGACATTTTTATTTATTATTCTTTCAACGAAGTGAAAATTGTTCAGACTAATTAGTGAGAAATAGTTAAATAAAGTAACATATCAGTACACTCACGTCACAATAAAAATGAGTGTTTATTTATGTTTAATTTAACTTCCATTCATATTATGAATATGTATATAATTAATTTTATATGCAATATAGTCGCTTCAGCTTGTCTCGCGGGTAATAAAATTCTATGTTTTGCGACACTTCTTTATTCAAGATTCATATATGCGAAGAATGATAGAAAAATAATGAACAATTTATTCGTGAATGAAAATGTAGCTAACAAACATGCGACATTCGCAAAAAATATGTCCAATCTTTGACCATCTCTCGGAACAATGGCGTGAATATATACCGACATTTATGTTACCAATTGTTTCTAAACTTCACTTTGCAATGGGACTAGACATATTTTAAATTGTAAGCAAATTTTGAACTGAAATTAGCTCTAGATTATGACCATGAGTACTTATTTGAATTAATAATCTGTCCTTACATATTTGGTTTTTCTTTTAATTGAAAACTTCTTTTTGTTTTTTATTTATTTTTTATGGAATTTACAGCAATTTTTCTTTCCTTTTAACGATTTACGTTCATTTTTCTTTTAAGAAAAATTATAGATACTGTTCATATTTATTTTTAAATAGTTATGACTAAAAATCTTTGGCTATTTACAGCTATTAGCATTCTACAAACGGCGCCTAAATTCCAACCGATATAAAATATTGTATAACGGTATAGAGAAGCAGTCGCGTATCGGATTTGACTCGTCCATATTTCGCACGCGCAAAATATTCCATGCGTGGACATGCAAATTAACAAGTATTCAGATGCCAAGGTTAATCGTCAGTGTCAAGTCTAGGCTTTGTTTTTAGATTGATATAGCAATCACCTCGCAACTATACAATAGCGTTTAACAAAATTGGAATCAATATTATCTGTTAAAGTAAAATGCATTACAATTGAGCTCCGTTAAATTAAGTGAGAGAAAGGATAAATTGAAATAGGTTGTGATGGGAGAAATTCAATTCTAATGTAAATCATTTTCCTGAATCATTTTCTTATAGATATATGAAAATAAAACCTAATCAAATGGGATTAATTATTCTGATGTTTACTGTTTTTTCTTTTCTTTTACTACCATAATAACCTATGACATTAATCATAAAATTTCATAAGAAATTAAAAATTTTCAACTAAAAGTTTTTTTTAAATTTATAAATATGTGAAACAATAATTATCCAAAAAGATTCAAACCTTGTATTACCGAGACAAGGATAAAACGAGGCTTGCCTGTATTTAAGCCGCAAGGGGCACATGATCGTGAGAGCTTTACTTTTTTACTATAAACCATGTTCGCCAAACATTCGAACAAACCGATACTCAGACATTCCAATCAATTGCGAAACGACGACACGCCGCGCATCCTAATGAAAAGTGATCGGCGATTTAATACCTTATAAATTCGGTTCAAACGTTATTTTGTTAGCTGAAAATACTTTAAATAATACCATAATAAATATAACGTTAAATTGTTTATCGAAAATGTGTTTGTATGTAAATTAAGTACGCGCGTATTGTTATAATTTTTTTTTACTTAACACGGTTTTAGGAAATACATCTCGCACTGCGTACACAATCCATTCATACTGTAAGTATAACATACATCAGTATATACATCAGTAAATGTATATTTCTTAAAACAGTTTTACATCAATCCGTTTTATATTAGTTCGTCTTGAAATAATTCAATATTCGTCCTAATATATTTGGACAACACTTTCTTTGACAAAATTAGACAATGTAACTATTGTTCTATTATCATTTACCATGAAGGTCCAAAAACCCATCAAATATCCCTAAATCTTTACCTAAGAAAGTAAATGGTGGTTTTAAGCAATTGGGTAAGAGGAGTAGAAATAGGAGTGTCAATTCTCAGTAGGCGATGAAAGTTGTCTAGTATGAGTAACACAGATCCTTAGATCGTGTGATTTAAATAAAACATTCACGAGCAGCGCGCGCAACCCTTGCTGAATTCAAATCGCACACGCGCTGCAGTGGAACACGTAGCAGGAAGCCTAGCGTGGGACCGCACAAGCAAGGAATCTATCTTCTTTAGACGAAATAAAACCTGTGCTGTTGCTAGGTGATAAAATTCTAGCTGCATTAGTGATATAGACAAGAGAAGATTCTGCTATAGAAAAAAAAACATATCTCACGCCTGTATTCCCCGAAGGGGTTAGGCAGAGGTGCAACTAGTGCACCCATATTTCGCCATATGTTTTTCCGTCCCGTAATGTGATAGGGGGCGAGCCTATCGCCATATCGGGCACAAATTCCAAACTCCGGGCTGATATCAAGTTGAAAAAACCCAATATCAATTTTCCCGACCCGGGAATCGAACCCGGGACCTCAGCGTTGCAACGGTACCGTATACGTAATACGTGATACCACTGAGCCACCGAGGCAGTCCATGAACAACTCTTTGTTACGATAAGTCTGAGCGTTAGTTGTCCATTGTGGTCAACCTTAAGTCATTTTGGTGATAATAGTAGATGTGACAACAAACAGTAAACAAAAGCTCCTTAAGACACCGAAGACAAAAATATAGTTGTCATAGATCTGTTGTCGTACTTTTTTTGTTTATTTCTAACATACTCGTATAACCACTAAGATCATTAAGAGGAAGAGCTACAGAATTGACATCGTTTTATATAAAGGAGAGAAAAAGTAGATGATGCCATCATCACCTCAATCATCAAACAAAACTACTAAGCATTCCTTAATATCACTCACAAACACTAATTAATTGGTCAAATAACAATTAGAAAATTTAAAAAAATGTAATGCGTTATGTGTATCAATTTATCAGCAACTGTAGAATGAAAATAAATTTAATAATTCAATATGTGTCCTATAAGTCCCACGAAGTAACTAATGACATTAAAATACTGCAGACACGTTTTTCGCAGTCTGCGCGGGAGATGCGGGAACAAGTTGCGCGTCACATATAAAACGTTATGATCGAGAACGAAATTTGTAAAATACCGTTTCTTACCCTCCCTCAAACCTACGTAATTATATGCAAAATTCACGCTTATTTCTAGACCGATAAGGTTTTATTTAGTATCGACAGGTATTAAGATGTTGGTGCAATATCTCGTGGCTAAAAGCCATCGTAAAGCTCGTATAACGCAACAAGTCCACCGACGAAAGGACACTCGAGTCGTATCGATACGTTGATGGAACGTTTTCGGCTGTATAAAATACGAGTCATTGTCTTTTTTTGCGCGCGAAGTCCGCGGCCGCGGAATGCCAACGAGCTGCCGGCCGGGCGAAGTGCGCGGCCGCTTGACACCGCGCGGCAACGACACGACGACGATACGATAGCGTTATTGATTATTACTGAAATACTATCCATATTCCGTAGAACGGACTATCAGATATGACAGATATGATCCTTACATTCCGTAAAGCAATCGCGTAGAGAGGGGATTGATTGCCACATCTGCCTCCCTCCCTGTAATAAATAATAAAACTGTTTCGTACATACTTTAAACTGCACGAGTCGCGGCTGGCAACACATTTATGCTTTATGCTTTATGATCCCTAAATGTTTTGTTTATTTCTTAATAAAGAAACTTATAAAATAGTAATCGTAACATTATTACAAAAGAATCGTGTAACTGTGGACCTCGCGATGCCCGAACTATCTTCGCACTCAGAAAAACGAGGGCCTCGTCCCCATGTCGTCAGTATTACATGGGCAAAATACAATTCTTAACTTTAATTTTAAGCACACAAAGATGAAATTTGTTCGCTTTAAGACATGGAGCAAACACTCGACCTTTCGGGGACATGGCTCCGGCACGAATCACGTTCGGAAAGAATACTGGACGTTCATTCCTCGATGATTTCTTTATCACAGTCATTATGGTTAAGACTTCGATAAGGGGTTAAATTTTAATGGATTTGATATTTTTTCGCGTCCCTATCAGACCTGATCGCTATCGTGAGAATGCATTTCAAATTAAAGCATGTACAGTTTTGTTAATCATTTAATTTGTTACATTTATTGTTTTTCTTAATTACAATATATAATAAATACACGGATGGAATATTAATTAATGATGTAAGTAATTACATTTATATGAAATTCGGGACAATTAAGTTAGTACTGATGTCCAACTCATCCTCTTTTTTGTGTAAATTGGCTACAACTTTACAAGATGTTAACGCTAGGCCCTAGCTAATTTGATCCATTTCAGTTCACTGGTTAACCCATTGACATATTCGCGTTCTTTGACAGACTTTCTGCTTGTCTTTAAACAGAAAATTCGTAGAGTCCATAGATTTAAACAATGTATCTTTCATGTTATTTTAAAGCCTCTAGACCTTCGCGACTGTCTGCCGACAAATCTATTTCATAGTTATGATATACTTTGATGAAGACACAAGCTCCTTTCAAACAGACGACTTAATATTTAGTCCTCTAGATCTTAAATGCTTTTAGTTTCAGAGAACAAAAACAAGCTAAACATTGTGTATTCTCTACAAGAAATGGTTCTAATTTGGTCAAGTTATAAAAAATAAAAAGTAATTACATGCAATTTTGTATTTCGTATATGGAGTCTCCACTCCCGATGGAATTCTGTGGCGACATGTGTGGTCCGTAATTAGGCCTGTTGACTGAACACTAAACGACTTCTTCAAATTTTACGGGTTTTTGATTGCTGACGTTATACCCGTGAAGCGTATGCTTTTAGTGTGTGAGCATGCAGGCATTTTATTAATTAAAACATAAATATAAAACAATTCTTAATTATCCGAGTGTTACCAGAGACAATCTTTTTGTTATTGTTTCTGGTTCGTTTCTGATCAAGAACTTTTAGAAACGGAACGATGAATAAAATACTAATCTATACAAAATGTGTTAAAAATTTATGTAATAAATATTTGACTATTACAACTTTTTATATTTACATAGTCTAAAACAAAGTCACTTGCCATTATCTGTACGCTCAGAGTTTTCATAAGAAAGAAAAACAGAGAATTTCCCGAACGAATCCGGTGCGTGTCACTTTTACATATAATTCTAAGTCATACGCGGAATCAAATTACAGAAATAACCAGCGAGAAAAGAGTGCAACGCTACCAAACAGCTTGGGTTAAATAAGAATGTCAATGTATTTAAATATTCTCGATAGATTAAAAATATATATAATTTAAAAATCAATGAATCTTAGGTATATTTTTGTATATTGAAATATATATCTTAATCCGTGCTGGAATGCTCTCATACTAATTATTTCCGAGTACAAGAATAGATGACACTTGTTTACATGTTTGGTCTATGCGGAGAACATTTTTTATTTATTAAATAAACAGTTCAATGCAACCATCCCACCTTTATACTATTCACCTGCACTCTATTAAAGCAACAAATGTTGCAATATTAACATTTAATTGTGGAAAAACATTCCTTTTTTGGTAACAGTACTTATCGAACGGTGAATGTTGTTCGTAATAGGACAGACGACACGTCATAGTAACAACTTGTCAGTACGTCCCTGTGTTTTTGATGTGATGTTTATGATAATTCTCATTACTGTTTACATCACTTATTACATGTCGAAGACAATATAATTATAATATGTACAAATTATAATTAGAGACATTAATTGAATTTAAAGGACTCTTACCGTGTTGCATATGCAACACACCTTTAATATTTAATAGGTTTTTTTCACAATTTTTTTTTATTTCAATACGATTATAAGTGTATTTTTTTTAGATTATATACTAGGTGTCGTTATTAGTTGTGGTGTTGTCACAGGCGTTTGTATTATAATTTATTTAGAATTAAAATGTAGGTGAAAATGAGCTTTACTTCGTACAAAAGGTCAGGAACTACGATAAAACACCCGTGTGTATCAGAGGTATTTTATTTTCATTAGTTTAACATGTTTAACTAATGAAATACTATTACCCATTACATTCTTCTATAATATATTACGTACCCCTCATTACGTAATGTATGCACCAATGCAACATGCTTGCAGCTCTTGAAACAGAAATATAACTTGTTTATATGCGAAATTTGTGACTTCCTCATTTTCGGCGCATCGATGGATTTCCTCGGTTCTCTCACGGAGTAGCACAGTTCATGGTGCCAGGATTTTATAGCTGGCTCTAGCACGTACTCGCGTACGTCGGCGAGCTGTAATGGCGAGCCGCGTGCTCCCGCAAGGCGAGAGGTCGCAGCTGCGAGCAGCGAGCGGCGGGGCGCGGGCCGCGGGGTGGGCAGACAACAATGGCAGCGCGGTAACGAGCGGCCGCGTACGAGCCGCGTCCGTGCCCGGGACGACAGCGCACCTCAAACTTTGACAATTCTTTAAAGCAGCATGATAAAGTAATTGAAGTAGATAAAGATAGCTTCCATTTATATTACGGTATTGCTGCATTGATGAGGGTCTCGGATTATTATGTTTTTTCAACACATTATCAGCCCGGATTTTGGTATCACCCGATACGGCGGTAGGCTCGTCCCCTATTACATCATGGGACGGAAAAACATACAGCATAAACTCAGTGTATTAGTTACACCTGTGCTTTACCTTCGGGAAATACAGGCATGAAGCATCTTATTTTTTAATAAAGTTTGAGTAACGCAGCATGTGAGCCAACAAGCGCACGTCCTCATTGCTCATTCCGCGCTCGTCCATACGATATTGATGTCACTCGGCGTATTTTTTTTTTTTTTCGAGACGTCCGTCGTTGCCTAGCGCTGCGCCGTGGCCGTGCGTACTGCGTACTGCGCACGTAGCGTGGCGCTTGCGACGGACGCACGAAACATCTTTGACTATTGACTATTTTTCTCGACCTATTATTTATTGGTCGAGAAAAAATTGCCAAATATGTAATGCTAAATGAATGCTTTATTCATTAATATAAATCGTTATATTGTAAACACCAACACAAGTAGTATATAATAAAGAGGCCGAGAGATTCGTATTGTAATTTATGGGCTTGACACTGTATAAGAGTCAGTTTCAGCAACTACACCTTTACACACATTATTTAGTTAAATTTCGAACTAGGTAGTAAAGCTGGACAGTAGAATTCCTGACGATTTTGAGGAGCCTCAACCCACATACCGTCTCTCCAATGGATGAGTAAGGAAATTGCTTCTTGCACTCAATGGTTCGTCAAAAACAAACCAAAATTGCGTGTTTGAAAGTCATTATTCTAGTACTATGGAGAAGAACTTAAAGAAATATACTCGAAACTGCTTGTAAACTATTGTTTACATCGACGCAGAATCGAAAGAGGTGTGCCCAGAACGCATTATATAGGAATCCGACATATGTGTCTACCTCGATGTATTTCAGGCGTGAGTACGATCTACACATTATAGACTAGGATCTTAAGCTAAAAGAGGAAGCTCTAAGCGCCGCTGCGCATGCGCCGCACGTTACTTCCTCTACTCAACAATGTTTCTGCAAAACGTAGGCTGCATACCTTACAATAGATTACAACCTTGCAACATTTACCTATTGTAAAAAACACTTTTCCGACATTTCCAGCACCCATGGTGAAGATGAGTCTGAGCTGTATCGTCCTACTTTCAAAGGCACTAGCGAGGTGGTACCTTCTTTTTTCAATTATTGTTTTTGTTATTATTTCAGTAATAACATAAATGTTATGTATAATGTTTTTATAAAACTTGTCATAAACTTTATTCGAACCCACTACAATATTTAAAAGTTTCTAAATTATCACAAAACGCTTAATTATAACTCGACTAGAATTAAATTAAGAAACAAATCGTAAACAAGTTATGCAATTTACAAAATTAACTAAATTAATAAAACAACGATTTCCATTATGCTAATACTAATTCTAATAAAATTTAAATACCAGTTAACAGAGACACCTTCTAACTTAAAATCGTGTAATATTAAATAAACAAATAGACGACAGCGACGATTCAAGCAAAAATGGACGTATGGTGACATCAATTGCTTTGTTGTACAGCAACACGTACTCGACCACCAAAATACTAAGAAACCGCACGACGCTTATAATTTACTGAAATAACCAAGGAATAAAACTTATTCTTGTATGACAAATAGTTCAAGTTACAGTGGACATTACAGTAATGTCAATTGCTTTGTTATCTACAAGCGTACGTATTCAGCGTTCACTATAAACGGACCTCCTCCGCTCCTCTCAATCAATACGTAGCTCAACGTTATCGGGGTATTTGTTATGGTTTCACGGATCAAGTTATATTGGTGAGATGGTCGTGAAGTGGTCGCGACGGTGAGTGCCATTGTTTTTCTCGTGGAGTTTTTTCCGGCGCGGCCAATAGGGGGCGTCCGCGTCGCTCATTGGCGCTCGACGGGGGCGTGAGAGAGGACCGACAAGCCCCCCTCTGTAGGCGCTCTAAACGAACTGCAATTACTTCTCAACTCGTTACTCCGCGAAAGCGGTCTACGAGTTATTGGTGTTTTGATGGTTAAATGAAATTTTATACTTAATTTTTTAGATACTTTTTCATTTTTAATTTATGCTAAAGACTTATGTAAAACTGTGAACTGCCAATTAACACGTGGCATGAACAGAGTTATCTGAAAAGTGTACATTTTGAATTAGAATAAAATAGAAAAGCGATTAAAATATTAATCGCTATGTATAGACGTATAGATAGATAGATGCATAGACATAAAAAGGGTTCCTGTTAACAAAACTAAAGTCAGTCAGGAAAGAGCGTAGAGAGAAAACTGAAAAACAGTAGTTTGGACATACCTGATATAAATTATTTTTAGGGCTTTTTTTTATAAGAGATTGTAGGATGTTTAGTTTGAAGGAGTTTTTAATGCATTAAACACCGAGAGCAGCTAAATTCATCTGTGTTCCCGTGCATCTGTGTGGTCCGTAGATAAGGAGAGGTTCACACGCGCGGCGCACGACGTCCGTACTGCGGCCCGCGCCGCACGATGTCTGTACGCCAGCGTCTTATCTAGCCACAACAGTGAACACATCTCGTCTGCTCGAGATATGATTAAATGCCGCTGAATGTACAGTCGAAATGCGAAAACTAGTTATATGTGCCAACATATAGCTATATAAAAGCTATAAGAAGAAAGTATACACCTCATACAGGCTGTAAGAAATATGGATGATTTAGCACTTTATAATACATTGAAAACATAGTACAGAATCTCAAAAACCCAAAATCCGAATCTATAATTAGGTAATCCCTTGAAGAATTAAGTAACGACGTTTTTAGGGCGTTAGGAATTCTTAAAAGGGATAGTCATACAATCAGACTATAGAGTCTGGTTCCTTTCATTTCCTTTTCTGTTGTAATTAATAGTAATTACAACAGAAAAGGAAACGTTGAAGTGTTACCCTTAATATAGGGTTACAGTAGTACCGTATAAATATCATTAAAGGTTAGACAGTGAGGGAATAGCAAAAACGAGTAAAACATTTGAGTTAGCGAGACCGAGTGCACTCGAGAGCGTGACTAATGAAGGAGACAGTACGCGGGCTTCTCGCGAGCTTCACGGAAGAATTGCGCGATCGCTTTGCATCACAAACGGCGCCTGCCGACCCTTGAACACGACTGCACCCTCCCGTTCGTAGATCCCTCCGCGCCTTCACACCTACCACTCAGAGGCTGCTTTACACAACATTGCTTTTATCACCGGCTTCTCGACTTGTCTCAGATCGAAATGATCTGCCGGTGGACGACATAAAAGAATTGTTTTTCGAAAAAATATAGAAAATACGAGTGTCGATTGATCAGTATGAAATTAACAACAAATTAAACGTGAAAGCTGAACAAAGAAGTTTACATTCGCATTTGTAATATTACTTAAGTTTCATAAATTAATATATTTCAAATAAAACTAGCAGGTACCCGGCGTTTACTGCGAAATATTTACTTATACTCATACTATCTTCCTACATAAACTACTTTTAAAATTATAAATTAAATTATTACCGACTAGAGACTTTCCTAGAATCCTATGACACATGGCGCCTCCATTGCCTGAACAGTCGTGATAGATAAAGAACTAAGGTATTTTATAATTGAATGTATTGACGCAATTAGACC
>JAABKM020000029.1:6589539-6600946 GCA_016277805.2 Papilio aristodemus | reverse complement strand
AGTCTTTCAAAAGATTTCATGTCCTATTTGACCGGTCCTAGTTCGCGTGGCGATCTAAGATAAGTTATTACAAGACGGCTGGCAGTAGCATGTTAATACCTTAGGTCGAGAGCAACGCCCTTAACCTTGGTTGCCCTTGGCGACGCCCGCTAAAGGGACTATCCACATCCGTTTACCCCCTGCCCCTCCCTTTTTATATCCCTTAGCTATTATTTACACGTTTAAGAATTATTTACTTATTTGAATACGGACGTATATGAACTAGTTATTCCTTCCGACTTTGCTTATTAATTTATGTTGGTGTTAAAATTTAATGCGCTGGAACATATTTTACGAAAAAAGTTCTGGTATTCATTAGGAATTAAAGGGATAAAGTAAAGGTTTTCCTACATATTTTAGAGTTGCTTTCTTTCTTATAGCATCCAAGAGCAAAATCGAATCTATACATATGAATTTTAAAATAAATTATTAATTGTAAAACATGTTCGTAATTTCATATCATATTCATTGTGACGTCATTACATAAATTACTTTTAAATTTTATACCATACAATTGCAAAAAATATAGAAAAGTTGTATATCTGTAGGTCCAAGACTTAATACAAGCTACTGCTTTGGACACCAAGATATTTCTGTTTATAATTAAATTGTATTATTCACAGCTCAAAACAGACGCAATAGGTATTACCCTGTTCCGACGTAGACGTGTAATTTATTTAGTAGAATTTGTTTAATGGCCAATCTACAGATGTGCGATAAGTCGAATGGCCAAGGGGCGATCGCTAAGCCAATGTTAGTACTGGAGGCGGTAAAGTTATTTCTTTGATAAAAATACAAACTTATAATAGCTTATAAGTACAGCATTGTTTATGCACAAATTTATTCTCAAATACCTCGCTTCTCCGTTTTCAAAAACAGCAGGAACCAATTACTTAGTTGGCGCAGTTTATTATAAAATATGCTTTTAAAGGATCAAGCATGTTTCGGCTATGTTTGGAAACGACGCTAATGATTTTGAACTTTTGTTTATTTTGAACTTTATTTTTAAACTGTATCTACTTAAATGTCTAAACCCAAACTTCCAAATTGCTTTAAAAATAATACAAGTAAAATATAGAGTTTTATCACTCAACCATGGCTATCATTACTAAAAAATCTGAGAGATATAAATAAAAAAAAATATTTCCAAATACATACGCTTGATATCACTGGCTCCCTGACTCTACCCAGACGTCCGGTGCGATCATATTCATAGCTTTATTTATACATAGCGCCGTAGCGCGTAGCTCGGGGCGGTTGGAGCTACGGTATTATGTAGGCAGCGTAGCATGACGCACGTCCTGATTGTGCGATTCCAAAAAACGCTACAATGGACCCTCAAGGTCACTTCGAAAATTATATTTACGTAAAAAAAATTCGCCCCTTTAGATTTACCTTGCGTTCTTCAAGCAGTTATTTTTTTATTATAGTGTAATTTGAAACGGTAATATGCGCCTTAGAGATAATACTTTGTAATGCCTTATCAATGTTCTTTCTATTTTCCGACAACAAATAAAAATAAATGTCGTTGCCTAAATTACAAATGAAAAATGCGAAAACTTATGACTTTGATAATGTACTTATTGATAATGTAAGTCATATAGAGTATGCTTCTGTTCTGATGTTGCACAAATAAATGAAAAAGACAGAGAGAACAAATTTATATTGGCAATCCGATTTGTCTTTAACGGTGCGGTAACATACGAGTAGCTAATAGCATAAATCTATGCTTTAGTTATACAAGCTGTCCAATCTGATATGATAATTAAGCGAGAAACACGTCTTGCAACCTCCTCGACTGCCCCGCGGCAACTCTACGTGGCGCCTGCGCGACCACGCGCCGCAGAAGTTGATGCCGATAGTAAAACGTTACAAGCGCCACCCGACGGCGGACGGTGACGACGTTTCGTTGGCGAACGCAAGTGACCATCGGACGGCGCCCAGCCCCGCCGCCAGTGCCGGCCGGCCTTCGCCGTGGACTGCACGCCATGTGACACGCGATGCCGGCTACAGACGCACTGTCCAATGACGGCTTACTAGTCGTCGACGGCGACACCACGGAATCCGACCGCGTAGTGAAACCAAACCCCAGCAATGTTAACGTAGTCCGACCGCTCGCCCGGCCACCAGTCGACACACGCACCGCTCTCGATCCGAAATTCTCTCGCGCGCTCGACTTCAAGCTGCGCCGTTTAAAAGAGAAAGAAGTATTGGAAGCGAACCTACGCCGGCCGGTTAGACCTCGGCTCGGCATGGGGGCGTTGGCCGCCTCGGAATGCAACCTCTCGCACTTCAGTCAGGACCGGACTCAGCGAGAAAAGAAAAATCGCTCACACCCACAAATAAACTGTATTTCTTCAATGGAAAGGACTAAAATATCACCTCGAGCGGAAAACACTCCGTCGCCCGATCAAAAGAAGAGAAACAAGCAGAATGATTCCGACAAACCACGTTTTGTTACTACGGTTAAAACTGGACAGTTCCTCCTGCCACCGCCGGAAGTCGCTTATCTCCTTGGCTTGCACACGCTCTACCCTTCGCAAGAGAAGGAGAAGGTTGTTTATTCGTATGCAAGTAAACCTAAAGCTGTAACAACACGTTCTAAGCGGTCAGTAGTCGAGACGAAAGAGAATAGGATACCCAACGGAGGTCCCAATGTCGACGCCGGTAAAAAGGGAATCAACCCCGGAGAAGCGTTTCGCGGAGTCCGTGCTTTGATCGCAAGCGTCGCTGGAATGAGGCATATGGTCGAGAAACAGGACAAAGTGTATGTTTTGTTTTGTTTTAGTATTAAATAGGACTTTCACAAAGAAAATAATCTAACAACATTAACATCCATTAACGTTAATTCTTTACAGGTTCAAAGACATTCAACGGCATCATTAGCCATCAATTTTATAAGTTTTCCCCCTTCCCATCCTTTCCTTATTAGAAAAGGTAAGGGTGGGAAAGAGGAAAGGATCAGAATTAGGCTTCCGATAGATCCTTAAATATTAGCCGAAAGTTGAGAAATCAAAAACTGAATATAACTTTTACAAACTGTATCTAAAAACCTATTCCTATCCTAAATAGAGACTTATTTTAGATATAATATAAGGCTTTGAATCTAGAAATGTTTATCTTTATAATTTCCTATATTTTGAAATCCATGAAAACAGCTTGAGGTGGACAGTACACGTACAGCATTTAGATTTGAATGAAACTCCGAGGAGGGTCGGTATCGGGGTCAAGCCGTGTGTAATGACCGCGGCTGCATGGCCTACTAGCCCCTCCCCCGCAGCCCCACACCCCGACGCCGGTCAACTACCCCCTGACGATATATACCGCTTATCTAATCTTATCAATTATAAATCTATTGTGTCCCCGATACCCCATGTCACGAATTTGAGCTTTAAATGTATTTTTATTGATTTAAAATTGTTCTTAAAACAAAAAAAATGTACATATGAGCCTAACTCAAATGCCCTAACCCGTTTCATATCATTTAATGGAAGGCAGTACGCATAAACTAAAAAAGGTTATTTATGTCATAATCATCATTTATTTGTCTGCCTATCCACTTTCCTATACCTCAGTAATGTTTGTTGACATTGCAATAACTTAAAACACAAGACGACAGCTTTCTTGTCTGTTATTCAGAATCTTTCATTAGTTCTGTTACTGTCTAGACCGAATGCAGACACAGTACTACATAACTGTAGTGCATAGTATATAACCAACCACTATAAATTAAAAAATTAAGATGTTGTACAGCTAGCAATGTATGAATTCTTCTTTCGTTTTCAGTGAAGAGGCGGGACCAAGAAACCTGATGCACGACCGGCGCGTGGTGCGTGGCAGCACGTTCGTCCCGCAGACTGCGCACGCGCACGCCGCGGTAAGTAAATATATGCTAAAGATTAGATCATAATTCACCCTTTTGCTGGTAAAACAACAATAAAAAGGCGTAGGTTAGGCTACTAACACACAGATCGTGGAGTCGAGCCGAAACTGAAACGGATTGATGTCCAATGCGGTGTTTAATTTGAAATCCATGCTAGTTTCACAATAAACTGCGCATTGGATTTCAATCCTCTTCGGTTCTTGCCTTAAGGCTCACATACCAAAGATGAAACCATAACTATGTTTCGCATGGTGTAAATGTTATTTAATTGTACTATCACATCATCACATCACATTTCTTAGTGCATAGTGTTAATGAAAGTCCGTGTAAACAACATAAGTCAAGCGTTATAAAGTGCGGCTGTGATTTGCACACGTGGACTTAATACTTGTTCACAAATAGAAGTACTCGTATACCTTACAAGGTCAGTGGCGACATGTTTACTATGTAATGACATTTTACAATAAGTCGTAAAGTGTAACTGCCTCGGTGGCTCAGTGGTATCACATATTATGTTTACGGTACGGCTGCAGCGCTGAGATCCCGGGTTTCGGTTCCCGGGACGGTAAAAATGATGTTGGGTTTTTTCAACTTGATATCAGCCTGGAGTTCCCCTTCGGGGAATACAGGCGTGAGATATGTTTTTTGTACGTTTTCATAGTTGACCAAAGAAAAGAAGTCTTTAAGTACGCTTTTAACCCATATCCAAACATGACGCATCCTCGACCGTCGTTTTGCCATTATCCATTTCACCCAGAATAAGGACGAAAGTTAAATTTTAAAATGAAAACGATTGAAAGCCATTTGTATCATATTACCGTAACAACCATCGAGTAAAGGATTATCAAAAATTCATTGACATCATCAACATCACCAATATACCATACGCCTTTCGAACTGTCCGGTAAAATTGCTAACATGCCCTTTTCAATGCAATTTAAACTCAATGGTAGTAATTTTAAAGGTTATATTTGATTATTTAGATCTATTGAGCGTTATCCGCATGCAATTTGTACGTGGTGCATTTGAAGGTGTAGTTGGAAAAACGTTTGTTTACTTGTAGAATATTTAATGTGAAAAGTACTAAGTGAGCAATTTCAGACACAGTTTAACACAATTATGTAGGCCTTACTTATTAGCCTACTTTAGTACAGTCGTAATATTCTAATAACATATTGCACATTTTAAAAAAAAACATAATTCACGCCTCTATTCGCTGAAGGGATAGACTGTGATTTTAACCAGAAAAGAGACCGATGGTTTTTTTACGCTTATTTTGTTATACGAACTTTAGACGGTCATTATCTCGTGAATCTACATAAGTAGAAATTAAGTAGAGTAAATTTATGTAAGGTTTTGAATGGTACTTAATAGATATTATGTTATGTTTATGTAAACAATCACAACCACGGCAATTCTTAGAAATTATAATTGAAAAAAAAAATTCTAATAACTCAACTATCTTACGTTTAAAGAAATAAAATTTTGGTATTATTTAATTTTTTTTAAGCTTTTATTATATTTAAGCAACTCTTAGTTACCCGCACAATCGTGCGTGTTATGTCCCGTCACGCGAGCCCTCCAGCGACGTGACCAAAAAATATTAACACTGATTTCATGGCTCTGACTCGGGCCTTTATTTGTGAGCAGTTTGAAAGTGACCTACAAATTACCTAATAAAATGAATATCACACTTTTTATGGACAACATTAATTAAATCAAGGGTTTAATTAAAAAAGTTTTTTTTTTATAAAAATTACATAAAGGCTATTAGTAATCTAAAATTACATATTTAATGTAACCAAGGTCTTTTTACAAATTTAACCTAAAATCTCTATTTTACAATAAGCATGTTAGGTTGTTAACAATTGACGTAATTAAAAAATTCTATTAGCATACTTTAATGTTGTAAATTTATATTTAATTTTTTTTATCTTGGAATAATGGTCCTAAGAATAAACGGCTTACTAATTTTAAGCAAAATGGAAATAAAGTAGCGCTGTAAGCGTTTTTCCTACAACTGTTGTATAGCAGCGAATCGAAAGGATTTGTTGGATCTGCTGTTAACACAATTAAATACCCTTAAAGTCATGATTAATTAACCAACAAAGAACTGTAATCGAGGAAGACAGGGAAACAGTCATTTTATTAAGCGGCGATGTAGAATGTTACCGTTATATACTTATGAAGTACATACCTATATAATATATGCCTCACCGTCTTCACAGGGTGATGGTGCGAGCAAGTCTCGGCGTCGCGCACTAGCTCGGCGGGCAGCGCTGGCGCGACTGCGGCCTGGCACCCCGCCCCCCGCGCCCGGCCGTCGACACTTGCCCGTGCAGACCGATCACTACCTGCAGGAGGTACCGCATCTCAATGTTTAATATAGTGCCTTTATTGTCATATTTAATATCTTCTAGACTCGCGTCATGTCGTGTACTATGTTTTATAGTAAGAATAAATAGAGCAAACAGAATTTAAGTGCCGCCGCATTCGTAAATGACGAAGAGGCAACTCTCCTTACATGTATTCAATAAGTTTACAGTAACACCCTAAGGAAGCCAATCTGTACAAGAAATCTGCAGCTCCTGACTTAACTCTAAACGATGAACTATCGATTTCTACTTAACTTGACATTTGGTACTCCATAAAGAACAAGAGGAAATTTCCTACAACCACTTTCCCATTACGCCATGTAAGTAAGAATGCACAATATAACAGTTAGTAACGTTGTATGTACGTGTGTAGCTGTTTGATAAAGGCGTGGAGCTGGAGGTGGGCGTGCAGACTGACCTGTTCGCGGACCGTCCCGCGACACCAATCTACGTGCCCGCCAAGACCGGCGCGGATGCGCACACGCAGATATATCCCGGAGACGTGAGTACACATGCACCAGATCTAATGACTTGACATGGGAGAACTAACCAAAAGAGCAAACGATATACCTGAAGTTAAATAACCAACACAGTATAAATTCCCAGCTGTTCGACTTCGACTTGGAAGTTCAGCCGATCCTGGAGACGTTGGTGGGCAAGACGGCGGAGCAGGCTCTGGCGGAGGTGGCGCAGGAGGAGGAGCTGGCCACGCTGCGGGAACAGCAGCGCCGCTACCTCGAGCTGCGCGACGCCGAGCGCGCAGAGCGACAGAGGCTACTCGCACAGGATATACGACTGCAGGCAGAGAAGGTAATTAATATAAAATAAAGCAGTGCGAGCAATCCTAGAGATGCTTAACTACAGAGAAGGTGTTGCAGGGAACAAACTGTGCATAATAAGACACAAAATAATCGATATTACCCGTAAATATGCTTAAATAAAGTATCAATGAACTGAGCGTAGAGCGGCTGACCGATAGCTGCAAGAGATTCATGAATAAGAAACTGGCGGACGTAGTTGGATAAGGTGGTGAATGTTGCGTACTCACGCAATCACGCAAAAGAGTCTGAAAGTCTACCATCTTCATTGAATGTAATCACATTGAATGACGATGGTAGACTTTCAGACCCTTATTGCCTTTTCCTACTCTCATTCGCCGAAGATGATGATAAAGTCTATCTATGTATGTTTGTAAAATGTATTCTTATGTGTAGGAGCGACGTGTTGGAGAAGCGCGCGCGGCGCAGATTGCCGCGAGCGAGGCACGCGCCAGGGCCGCGGCGGCCGCACTCGTGCAGGGCTACGTAGCCGAGCTGCTGCCGAGCGTGCTGGCCGGCCTGCGCAGCCACGGGTACCTCATCGAGAGAATACAGACCGGTAACTATCTAAAGAACGCTAATTTTATCACGGCTACGATTTATTGAAGCTTATATTAATCATGGTAAACATGCATCAATCATGAGGTCGGTCAGACAACTTACATAATTTAGTTAATTCATGCAACCTACTTACCTTGAAGAAGTTTTTTTTTTTTCAAAATAAGGTAGTAACGGAGGAAACGGGTAGTCATAAAGTATTAATGAAAAAATCTAGAAAATTAAATTATTATAAGTGAGAATTTGATTGTTTACTTAAGATTTACAAAATTGAGACAAAAATAAAACAAAAGAAAACAATTCGTTCATAAACTGAGTAAAAAAAGCTCGCGTTTAGTTGTACTGTTTTATATGTATTTATACGCTGCTATTTCGCTTCCCAGGCGTCAACGAGGAAGTGATGCCGTGGCTGATACAAGAGGTGTCGCTGGAGATTGAATCCATCATCACCAGCCGTGACGTTCTCACAGGTAGACAACCAACCAACAATCTAAAAAAATTCTTACTAAATTAAAGTACATTAGAACTGCAGTACTTAATTTTTCTTTACTAACAAAGCATTTAAATAAAGTCTAAGTAAAATTAATTCTGAAAAACTTTCGTGGATAAATACTTAATTACATTTACATCTATGACTACAGAGATTGTACGAGACGTGGTGGAAACGCGTGCGCAGGCGCCGACGCCGCTGCACGCACCGGACACACCCACGCCTCCCTCCACGCCCTCCAGCATGATGCTAGAAGGTGAGCTGACACACTTGTGAAAAATACATACACAAACACAGACACTATATCAGATTCACCCCTTTTTATTATTTTTATTAAGTCGAATCAAATGCTTCATTAATCCCAAAACAATTGGTAAAATTACCAACTGTAACACAAACCGTGACTTGTCTTCTTGGATGCACCTCTTGCGGCGTCGAGCGCAGCCGGTGCACGCCGACACCACACCGGCGGCAGTCGGCGGCATTCGTGACACGTGCGGGCATTCGTCACGCCGTCACGCTATACCATCCCCATTAGACCACTATTGAGCTCTCCGCGGACCTTACAATACTTGCTATAATATTGCAATACCCGATTGATACTGCCATTGCAATTTGAACTCTAATAACTTGGTGCTAGTACATTTATGTGGCTAAAATGAACCTTAAGATTCGGGGTACAAAGTTCAATTTTACAGTTAATAGGCAATTTACGGGACACCAATAATGAAATATGAGCGTTATTCCGAAGACTGTAGGTCGATTTTTCTATACAAATGGTCGTTGTGTATTGAAGATTCGAAATGGAACGCAATGCAAGCATAATTTTTGCAGAGCGATATTAAAAAGGGCGCGTACCGCGGCCGGTGCTGCGGTCACGGACGATTAGCTAACACGGCGTGACGTCACAGCGTCAGACCGAGTGTCAGGGCGCACGTGCGCGCGCGCTAATCTGTCGCGACACTATAGCCGCTAATACACCACTTGTCGACTACAATACGCATAATAATGCTATTAAAAATAAATTTTTGTTGCATTATATTTGATGCGGGGTGTTGAGTGCACTTTTTAAGTGTCACTGAAAATTGAAAAGAGAGATTTAAAAATGAATAAATGAAATAAACGACATATGTGACATTCTTACTATTACTAACCAACCCTGCTTCCTTGCTGATTTGAATGGTTCTGAAATTTAAATCTGCGCTACCTAAGAATGTTTTTATTCATTTTTTTCGACAAAAACAGAAATGTCAAATTAATCGTTCAATTGTGATCATTTAATTTAACAGAAACAATTGACATAAATTGATAATAAGAATCACCATTATGACCATTTATAATGTTGATTTTTTGACAATATAATTAAAATATAGTATTTAACGAATGAGTGCATAAATATAAGAGATCTATGACAATTAACATTTCGACAGGAAACCGCGGAAATTTATTTAATATCTGAAAATGTGATAAAACCCCGCTCCTGCAGCCTCCACGGGGCCTCTAGAGTCAATAATGCTTCATATTACGTTTTAGCGAAATTTATATTCTGATATAATTATAATAAATAAACTAGCGCTCGACTTATCCCGCCTTATATCACTATATAAAATTGTTTAACCACATCACTATGTGGTTGAAAGATATAAATTTAAACATAACATACGGACTTCCCCTGAAGGGCACGTCATAGTTCGACGAAATAATTGACGGATTTTGTCTAACACTTTCATTCGAATCGATAAGACATCTAAAAATCTGATACTAAAATGAAAACAGAAAAATTGCACATTCATTGAAAAAGTTTACGGTGTGTTTGATTTTGTTAATCATTTATATACAATAAACGCGAACTTCATACCACCTGGAGCTTTCTAATCGCATCCATAGTTTTCTGTTTGTTTGGCAAATAGTATTTAATTCGTTTGATACATAAACATGTTTAATCCATCGCGCACTTACTCCCGTTGAGTTTGTATTGCTTTCGGTTTGGAATCTTTATCAGATGAGATTGGAATTAAGATAATGTGCACGTGGCCTCAGGCAGCGCCCCCACGCGCCACTTGACTCCGGATAGTTGTCGCTGAATTTAATAATAAAATGAGTATCATATGGTTTACTATGTGTTATTCTATTTATTTTATAAAATTGACTTATTTACTTAAAACATGGTAAAGAAACAAAAAATGGAATATATTTAAATTTATATCTCAGTGGTATTTTTTGTTTTTATATGTAAAACTATTTGATTACTTTACAATTTTTAATATTTCCAATTATAAATTGAATAAATCTAATTTATTTAATTCAAGTGAATAAAATTAAGTGGTTTTTTAATGTAATTGATAATTTTAAATTGATTTAATTTAAATTGTAAATTTGAAAATGATATTAGCATTGTTGTGTCTAAAAAATTTAGTTTTAATTTTAAAATTAAAAGAATTACAAAATTAATTTTTGTCATGCGTTACCCCAGTCACTTGCTAACTCAATTAAAAATATTTAATAATAATTTGTTATAGATACAAAAGTTAATTAAATATGTAATTTTGCAAAATATAAATGATTTAAAAATGGTTTCCTAATAGGGATTGTTTTGCCAGACATGAGATAATAGAAAATTAAATTAACAAAAGTCACGGGGACTACCGCGGGCTGGGGTCTGAGTGTTAAACAAACTCGTAACGTGAGGCGAGCGACGCCGGGGTACATATGTTGTCTCGCCCCGACCTCCTCTAAACTCCCGCTAATGCACATCTAAATGGACTTTGAGAGTTATACAACACGTTATTGTAAAATCAACTTTCTATCTATAACAATAATACTTATTTTCCATTACAAAATTGTCTGTTACTGAGTTCTAGAATCCTCAATCGCGTTATTGAATTATTAACCTTGAGCGAAGGTTTTTAGAGTCACTTTACAATGTCATATTGGCTGTTTGTGCAGCTGCATGGAGTCGCGTCGCCTCTGAACAATGCGGTAATGATGTAAAGAGCTTAAATGTTACAATTTGGATCACTCAATTAAAATGAGCAACCCGAACAAATCTTACTCGTGCTTTATCCTAATGGGCCCCCATTGGATTTAAACTTATTAATAATAATTATTAATTTAATTTTAATTGCAAACAGCCATAGATTATATAAAGTACACTATTAAAATAGGAAATACACATAACATAAAATATACATATCACTCAGCTTATGGTTTTAAATGACAACTTTATTCCATTCCTTGTGCATTT
>JAABKM020000029.1:6304578-6321886 GCA_016277805.2 Papilio aristodemus | reverse complement strand
AACGCTCTCCAAACGACAAAGTTCATGTTTTTCTTAGGTGAGAACATCTCAAATGATTTAAGGTTTTAGACTCGCATTTAACGTTTAAAAAAACAATTTTACTAATCTCTAACTAACACTTTTAATAAGCTTATTAAAAGCTCCCCAGTTCTGCGAAATATTGCCCGGTACATTCGCGCTGATTATTGTAAAAGACACTCAGACAAAAAAACTGTATAAAAATTGAATATGAACAACCCAACCTTAGTCAAAAGTACCTTATGAGTCTCTATGATTTTAAAAGACAAGATCTGATTAATCATTCTGATGTAACCACTTATTAAGTGTCTTTTGTTCAACACTGTCTCTGTCACTGTCTGTACATATCATAAGGTTACTGCATCTCGTGCATATTTTTTTTAACTTTATTACAGATTAATGATGGCTTCCAACTAACGTACTTGTTAATTTGTCCCCACTTCATGTAAATGTTGATAAACCGTAAACTGAATCGAACAAAGTCATGCTATAATCTTGTTAATATTACAACGGTGTCAGTTACGTTCGTATAAACTGGGCCACTGATCTACATGTATTGCATAATCATTTTTTTTTAATTTAAAACTATCATCTATCATACAATATACAAATTTTGTATAAAATATTAGCAAATAATGAAATAATTCACTTATATTTATTTTAGCCATTCCAACTAAGCTTGAAAAAGCTGCTAGAATATGGTTCACGAAAATAGTCGGATGGGGATCGAACCCACGGCCATGTTGTGCATGCATTAGGCTATTGGCGCTTAAAAGATCCATGTTTCAAATGAACCCGCTTCATCAGTGTAGTACTACCTCACAGAATACAGGTGTCAAGTAAAAGTATTTTGCGTTTCATCGGACGATACGTTGTACATAAGCTTTAAGCGAACACAACGATATCGTCTACGATAGCTCGCTAAAGTATTTGTTGCTGAGCAACTAAAGGAAAGTAATACATGTCCTGTATTTAATCAAGTCCATTAATTGCCAATACTCCTACTTTAAAATGTCTCTTGTCAGACCAGCTTCGACTTAACCGGTTCAATACTTTGTTTTAATAACTAGGCCTTATCAAAAAATACACTCATAATGACATGCAATTAGTTTATTGCATTACTGCATTTGATTTTAAAGTTCATGAAACAAGGACAAGTAATTACGTAAAGCTTCAATACAAACTTCACACAATTTTTTGTACAAACACTTGAATTTTTTTCTTTACTTAATGATAATTTATAATACGACCTATGCGTCATTTCAGACGAACTTGAAAAATACTATTAACTGTTTTTTTAATATATCTCACACTTGCATTCCCCGAAGGGGTAGGCAGAGGTGCACCTAGTGCACTCACATTTTTTTCTAATTTTAATTAAAGTTTTATTTTCAGTTATTAAATCTTTTACTTTCGATCGAACGACTTCATACGAAAGAGATCGATTTATAACGAACAAACCGGAATGTGTTTGGCAGAAACGTGAAAATTATGTCACACTTGACTGTCCGAGAGACGGCGAGAGATACGGACAAGTAGGAGAATAGTCGACACAAGTTTCTACATTATCATCAACTCTTTTTAAGCTAAAATCATCTTTATGGGAATCGACATAGATTTTATTTTTGCATTAATTTTAAACTCATTCATTGCTCGTATGATGTTGGTTGTATATTTCATAACGCAATCGGCCGAGTGGACAGGCGTGGTCTCTTTATAGGGTTAGTCAACTAAAAATACTTGCCTTGTAAAACAATATTTAAATTAGTACTTTAAGGTTTTATACGTACATTCAGAACAGCAAATATTTCTGGAATGTATTGATATAAATTCTCGGTCCGGGGATATAAAAATAAATGTGCACCAATTAACACACAATTTTTCTAATAAACTAGTTGCTTGCGGCGACATAATTTATTTAAATAAAATATTTTGAATGTACTTTTATATCTCTTTCCTAGTGTCATTTATTATAATACAGTTTTTTTTTCATAAAAATAATGTTTACAGATTAAATACAATAGTTAGAAAATCATTTAAACATTCTAAGTATTATGTAAACTGTTTACCCTATTTTGCACATTAAAGTAGTCTAAATATACTATGTATTTCTATTAACTGACATATTTATTTCATACGGACAAACTGACTGGCAACTACTAATCAGATAGAACTCGTAGTGACCTAATCATACGGCCTAATCAATTATTTCAATATCATTTCTGAACTGCTAATTAAAAAAAACTGTCAGAATAGAATCGAGGACAGTTTGAATTGAACCGGATCTGTAAACTTCACTACCTCTAATTGTAAGATTACATCACAGCACTGACAAAATTAGAAAATTTGTATTGTGAACACGTGCGATCTACATCTACACAGATTATAAAATGTGTCCGGTAGTTACAGTACAGGATAAAGTTTTTTTTTCATTTCCTTAAGAATATTCTGTCTTATAATAAACTAGTAACCTGCCCAGACATTACAAAAACTAAGATTAAATAATATATGGCCAAATTTTACGTTATTTGCGCGTTTATCTTGAAATCAAACTTCCTTTTTAATCATCCAGACTATAGTTGAAAGATGATTTAATTGAATTTATTCAAAGGTTTCCTTGCTGGTCAGGCTGCAAAAGTCCACTGGATGGTGGTGGTAGTGGACCCATCCTTGTGATGATTAAAGTTTTCGCTTGTTAATTACTTATGATAATGGATAAATAATGCTACATTTTTATACCCTTTAATACATATTTCCAATTCTTTAAATAAGCTTAAATTTGTGGTTAAAGGGTCGTTATTCTTTTTTTTAACTTCTAGCCGTGCACACTTTTTACGAGACAAATTTCAGTAGGAAAAATTGTATTGTTTTATAAAAACCATTTCAACAATGATAACACATGTTATACAAAATGTACGGTAACTGCATAAGAAAGTTTATGCTTTTGTAACATTATGCAAAATATACGCAATAAAAAGATATTAAGTAAGATTACATACATTGTTTGTAGTCTAGATTTTCAAATAATTCGGAGTCTGTATATTATATTATTACAAAAACGTATGGAATTATTAAAAATTAATTTATTATTGAACCGCTATATCACAATTCGGTAAACTATAGAAAAACAAATACAACAATTATGTCTACAATAATAATTAAATAAATAACATAACAAAAATCGTACAACGAATTTACGATGCGTATTTGTTTCCCACGTGATGACGCACGCCCCATTTGTAGTTGGCGTTCTTGTCGGTCTTGACGAAGGTGTGGACCGGACCGGTCACGCCACTGGTCTCGCGGTGGTCTTGGTCATGATCGTGATCATCGTAGTAGCCACGTTTAGGTCTGTGTCCCTGAGGCTCCTCTTCCCGGACTGGCGCTGAATGAAATTAATTTGTTATAAAAAAAAAAAACATTACCAAAAAGTTTATCCATACAATAAGTATAAGGCCATTTATATCACATTAGAAAGATTTCTTAGACAACAAATATCTATTGATACGTTCATAGAATACAAGAATGCTTTTGAACAGCCTTGACATCGTTAGAATACAAAAAAATAAAACCGTAAAATCCACAGATAATAGCGGAGAGACCACATACACACGAGCGTAACAAAATGCTGTTTTGAAATCGGTCAAGTTTGGTGAATGGAGAATTTAATAAAAGATGTGTATATTATACTATGAAAACACAATTTAACAATGAAAGATAACTAGATCTATCACTACCAAATTTTGATAAGGCAGCTGTTAAACAAATTACGAAGTCACAGATATCTGACGTGAAATATTTACATATCGACCTGTTAGGTACTAAGTCTCGTCATTCTAATTTCCTTCACTGTCTCTTCTATTTTAAATCCTTTCTATTTTACCACTAAACAGCTCAGAGAGCTTTAGGATTGGTAATAGGTATGGGGTACATACATAAATAAAGCGTACCATCACTGCTGTTCATAACATCACGTCAACGCTTACTTGCCTGGAGCTCTTTGATGATGGGAATGGTGAGCGGGCTGCGGGTGTGGAGCAAACCTCGTCACGCGAACTGGAGCTCTAAGTCTATGAACTGGATAGAAGGGTCGCGACCACGCTGCCGTACAGATCACCATACAAGACAACAGCAACTGAAATTATAAGGTAAGTCATTTAATAAACAATCTTCGACCAAGATGATTGATCTCTATAACTACCAGATATTGATGTAGACAATAAAATGAGAGAGTAAAACCTGACATCATAAACCTGTCTTCCTTTTCTCTAGAATCAGGTTATCTTTTAAGTCCCCCCAAGTTTAAAAGATTTAAATAATCTCTCATAACCAAAAGAAAAGGATTTTTTAAGGTTAGCAAGAATTAGGTCCTGGTTGAGATAATCATGTCCACTGCCGCAACCTTTATGACTTACTGCTTGACTTAAATTAATATAAATGAAAAAATTAAGTACATATATACAATCGACCCGTATACTTGAAATAAATAGCTTATGCAAAGCACAATATTGATCAATTTTATTGAAGCAATTTCTTGCAATAAATCCGATGAAATGCGTCAAAACGAAAGGCGTCCGTAGTCAGTGTAATGGAAAGAATTGGAGCGTTTATTGCATTACCACTGCTCTTAAATGTGAGTGGATGAAGACATTATTTTTAATTATTAAATCATTAATTTCAATTTTATTACGCGTCTAGAAAAACATTGCATGAACATATTTTGAAGGTTCCAGCTACATTAGTAATTTGTTAATCATACGATCTACATTTTAAAAAAGCGTCACTTTATTGGTAACAGTGTCAGAGATTTTAGTTGTAAGACCAAATTATTTTACCTAAATCTAAAATTTATTTAAAAGTTAAGAAAAGTTACAAAAGCGTGTCAAGAATTATAGTCTCATAACCTTGACACAGTCATTGAGGGTCGTGAATAAAAATTGTCATGGTATCGAATATTTCGCTTTTTTCGATTTTCTATCCCTTTCTTTATTGTAAGATACTATTAATATATTTAGAACAACTTACCAAAGCGTAGCGATCCATTGTGGCAGTTACTTTTAAATCGCGACAGCAATGGCGGCTACGGTGTCGATCATTCTTTTATAAGCTAGGAAGAAAATGAATTTTAAACACTTTCTAGCGGTCGATTTTACGCTCCACTGCGTATCGATGCGCGACGGATGTTATGGATTTAGCATGAATATTTCTAAGTTTATCTTGGATCAAAGAGTTAATTGCTTAATTGATTTTGTTAAAGTTATTGCATGGAAGCATCGCAGTGTCTTAAAACAGATTATCTCATTAATGGGTTATTTTCTAATTTACACTTTCTATACTATTTAGCTAAGTTACCTTATGCTAAACAATGCCTTAGCCAAAGCAATTTCTAAGCTGCGTTTTAGTTACTTATATCGACTTTAAATTCATTTTACGTACATGAAAATATTTTAAGAAACTTATTTAGTTCCTAATCAAATTACTGAGAAACCTTAGGTAAATTTCTGAATTAAGATCGTAGTAGGTTTTAACTTCTTGTTTGTTTAGGTTAAGAGAATATAAAAATTCATTTAATATCGCAAAAGCTTTATTATTGCTTTAATATTTGTATATAAATCTTAACTCGTTATTTGACATGTTAGTGACTCAATATTTACATGGACATAATTTTACAACATGGTCGGTATATTAAAATGTAATAAAATCATGAATATGGTCAAAATGTTTTGTAATTTTTATTGCAATGCAATCGTTTGTCTGTCGGTGACGGACACTTTGCTTGCAAATATCAAGTTGGGTTGAAACAGTTCGATAATGTAATAAAATAAATTATACCTAAGTGTTTTAACTTTTTTTCGAAGGTCCTATATTGAATCTACAGAAAAACTTTTACACTTTGTTATGCATGTCTTAAAGTTGGGTTGGCTTGGCAAGGTATTGAATAAATAATATTACAATTAGGCAGTGATTGACGTCTCTTGTATTGCTCATAGTCACAGATAACAATGATGTCCATAGACTACATGACACACTTCCTTTAAACAGGGTGTTAGAATTGCGTGTGCGATAAAAGTTCCTTGGCCAAAAATATAATGATCGATCTCAACTAAAGCATACCTATTATTGAAACACTCTGTATTTTTTAAATTTAATTAGAAGATGGCTGTGATCTAAGCACTTAATGGAAATAAGAGCATGTTTATTATAAAGTACAGAAATGATACGGACTTATTCAAACAACGTTAACGTTTTTGGTCTTTAGATTATTGTCGCGACAGTACCGTGTTATGTTTTCGTGTCCGACTGTACTGATCTGACATACTTTCGCATTCGAGTCGTTTCACAATGCTTATTGTTCGTAGCCTAATTTAAATCGACAACTCTAGTGTGAAAGTAGCTTTATTGTTTGTTATAGATTCGATTCGGGTCCCGATGCAATTAGCTGAAATTTTTTTCTTTGCCGCGTAAAGCCCAATAACTTTTTTGTTGCATGAACGAAATCTAGGAGTTATAGCGTACGTTATTAGTGTCCTTACTCATTTCCCTAGCCTAGTCTTGGTGGTCTTTAAGATTTATAGATTATTAAGGAACATCACACGCTTATGTTAGTGTGTAAGTACCATAATGTGATGGAAGTGAGTCGTCATAATACCAGACACAAATTTTAAACTACAGGCTGTTATTGAACCATATACTACTTTGCCCATCTCAGAATTCGGACTCGAAACCTGAACGATGCAGCCGTAAAGTAATACGACTGCGTCACCGAAGTTGGGGGAAAATCCAAAAAAACTGGTAAACGATTGTAGGAAAGCCATAACAGTAAGATAACATATATAAGTTTTATCTAATAAGGAAATCAGCAATATAAAAATGAAAATTATAAGGCGTAAGAATTGCTTAAAGTTGCGTAAACAAGCTAACTCCTAATTACACGGTGGCTGCATATAATTAGTCACTTTCCTCTCCGCCTCTCCGCCTTCGACACGCCGTTATGATATCCGATCGCTCTATTTGTTTTCTATTGCTTCCGAAATTATATAAACAGTATTATCGACGTCTACGGATCAACGGATTATTTTTTTCAAGTCTAACTTACGTAAGAAATGGGAATTAGTAAAAGCACTGATAGCCTAATGGGTACAGATTACCAGGCATTTGACAACATAGTCGTGGGTTCAAATCCACCTTACAATGAATGATCTTAAACTTCGTTGGAACAGTTAAGAGAAAAAGAAAAAATATTTTATAATCTACTAATATTTTTGTAAAGAAATAAAGAAATTATTGTTCATGAAATGTTTCTACCAAATTAATTTTCTGTTTTCCACATGCGTAGTTGGGAGATAAACCAGAATAAATAATTTATTTCATTCGCGAGTACACTCGTTCTATGACAAAATGTTTCTAGAACAGTTTGAGAACCGCTCGACGATTGACAGTCGCTGTTCCGCCATTTCTACAGCTCGTATAAATTAACTTACCTTTACCAATCTCTCTCACCGGCTGTCAACGATTCAAGATGACACAACGTCTGACCGACACCATGGTACTCATTAATCATTATTATTCTATTTATCATTGATATTTAATCATTAAAGTTTGTAAACGTGATTGTAGCATAGTGGTTTAGTGAAAGTGATGATTACTAGTTTATCAGTGATTAGTTTATTTGTAAACAGTGTTTAGATTCTTTGACAAATTGTTTTTTTTGTCATTGTTAAGTCTTTTTGTGTGTTTATGCTGGTAGCAAAAGTTTTGACAATGATTTATGTTTTTTTTTCTAGTAAAACTTTGATTTATGGTTTTTCAGTGTTATTTTATGTTGTCTTTCTAAAATATTGCGTAGAAAACATTATAATCTTAGTATTTTGTTACGCAACAATTTTTATCAGTGGTGCGTTGATAGCTTGATTTTTTTTCTTAAGGATAAAAATGCCCTTTGTCTTTTTCTGTTCCCTTTACAATGTGTGTGTGTAAGATTTTATAATTATCGGTCACACGTATATTATTAGGTGACACTTTTAAAGCTGAATATTTATTTAAATTGATTACGAGAACACAGGTTTCGTTTATTAAATAATTTAATACATTAATTTAGATTTCAAACCAAAAACAAAGTTAAAAATCTTATGGGCCCACACTAAGCACCACTTCCAATAAGTCGCAAATTGTATACGATACGAAAACTTAGTTGATATTAGTTTTACATTTCCTATTAGTCTGTTTTTTTATTGATAATGAAATTTGAAAAAATGAAATTTGTAATTTCCTTCACTTTTAAATAAAAAACCGCGGTTTAATTTAAGTCACTGGCATTAAATTCTTCAAACTTTTCCTCTAAATTTACACTATATTACTTTTGTTCTAGAAATGGTTATGGTGCGTGTTAATAGTATACTCAGGACCAGCATGGAGTCCTGCAAGATGTGTCACAGTCAGAACTCCACCTAAGAATCCGACAACAATCGAAGCTCAAGCGAAATTCTTTCAGTTAGTATTCTCAACATATTTTGACATATCATGAAAAAATAATCCGTAGTCAAATTTTTTTTTTTAATTTTTCCCTTTTACGAACATGATGTTTTTTTTTTCTAATTTGAAAACTTTATACAATTCGACGAACTGGGTAACCTGATTTCCAGAAACCTTTTATTCAGTGAAATTGAGAAATTTTAAAGTAAAAGAACTAACATCTAAAAACAAGAGTATACGTAGTCTTTGAGGCAAATTATTTTACATTTAAACAAAATACGGCGATTGAAATAAAAGATGGGATTCCTGTTATTATTTGAAACGAGAATTCTTATTGTATACTTTTGTATCAACACATTAAAACTATCATATTGTTTTAAAACAATAAACTTTATCGGCTTTCCGCATTATTACCGTAATAAATGAAATGAAAACATATCTCATACTTAATATATTGTTGTTATATATACTTTTATTTTGTTTTAAATACTTGAATATGCGAAATGATTATGATTTGCTTTATAGGGACTTTTTCTCAGTACAGTTGAGTCCGTACAAAATTGAGTTCGGTCATGTTTGCGAGGACCCCAACACTTGGGAGCAGCGCTACGAGAAGAAAGACTATAAAAACCACAGGGATATGGGAAAAGTAATCGATTCACGTTTCGCTTTTTGTCTTTAATCTTCTCTTAATCTCTTTGTATGTTTCTTTCTCTGTCGCGCTTGGCTTGGCTTGGACCCAGATACAGACATTTGCCCTCGCATGAGGACTACGATCAGGGCCATCGTTTGGGCAATGAGCGTCACTTCACAGAAAGGCACGAGCGAGCTCGGCCGTCTACAGGACTGTTCTCTGCTAAAGTATGCTTCTGCTTACCTATTTCTACTACATCTATAACTAAATTTTCGCTTTCTTAATTTTAAGCTTCATTTTTTATTAACAAATTATTTCCTTGTTAACTTAGTTTGCAAATCTTATTTAAACCTTGTTTGAATGTCTCTAACAATGTCTAATTAGAAACCACTTGTTGTTTTTAACATCTAGTTAGATAAACAAATGTATAATAAATTTTTCTGATTACAATGACTAATTATGAATGTCAAACATTTTAAAATAAAGAATATTTTTAGAGTAACATATTTTATCTATGACTAGGTCCGTTGGGGTGATAAAAAAGGAGGCTATGGTGAACACTATTGGGACTTGAACCATGCAGGACACGCGGGTGACCACGGCAATGATGGTTACGACAGCCCAGACGATAGTACATATCACGATGATGAGAGACACGACGAGGCCTATGAAGAACCAAGTGAACAAATAAACAAATATGAAGTGGACGAGTATGAACCGGAATACGGATCAAAATACGATGAGACCAATAGAGCTAAAAGAGCTAATATAAAGAGAAATATAAAGAAAGCCAAAGGTGAATACCAGCATCAAAGACCACAGAAAGAAACCAAGAATGATGAAAAGTTAACAGAATACAAAGTAACTGATGAATATGAAGCAGAAGCCAGCGACGAAGAGGACGCTTCACAAAAAAATACAAATGAAAAAAGACCAAACTCAGAAATAGAAAGAAAATATAAATCTGAAGAACTCGAACAACCGAGAGAAAAAAATCACGTAGTTCTAATTTTAAGTCAAAAAGAAAGGAATACTCAAGAAACTGGTAATCAGAATTTGCCTAATACCAAAGAAGAACCAAAGCATTACGTTCCTTACGAAGGTGGTGCTGGAATAAGGCAGCATCAGTATCCAGAAGTTGCACCACCTGCTACACCCCGACTCTTCTTGGAGCCCTCAACTGGACATGTTGTGGACAGAGCTACAGGTCAAGCGTACGTTTTGCAACCGCTCGTTCAAAAGCCCAATTCTAGTTAATTGTTAATGACTTAGATTTATTACAATGTTTAATTAAGTGTTTATTTATTAATAAATTTAATGTTTGTTGTATGAATTGCTATTTTAGTCATTAGCAAACTTCATTATTTCCTTATATGTTTAGTTTATCCTAACGAATTTTACCTGCTTGTTATTTGCAGCTTACAAGCATTATGATCCATTTTTAAACAAGTTTGATTACACAATATATTAACTTAAAACAGCGGACCTTAAGCTTACGTTAAATTCTGTGACAATTTCCATGAGAACAAAGTCTATTTTAGGACAGTAGGAGCTGTTACAATGAACCTAAAAACTTATCTCTGTAGTGATTGTGCTTTATCAAACAGTTATTCCGTTGTGTGCGGGCCGCGGCCCCTTTCCCTCGCCGCAACAAGTCACGACCGACCCCTGACGTCTTTTGTTTGAAACAAATCGACCGTATTGAAAGCGAATGTACTTTACAACGAATGGTCGGACATGTGGTTATAACGGACTTGAGACAGTGTTTTAAATCAAATTTATCAAGTTGCCAGTCAAAAGATCAAGTCGTTCATAATATTTTTATTATTTGACTAAATTAGGCAATATTTTTAAGTATATCATATAAGACCATGAAAAGGTTTGTTCCATAGATTTGCGTAAAAAAATAATAAACCATAATTAGTATTCAAAACTTTTAAGTTTTTTACTATGTTAAAACTGCGTTGCTCATTTTTATTTACTGCCGTGCAAAATATAAATTCGTCAACTTTGCCTACCACTTTGGGTCATGGCCGCGGTAGCATTTCATCTCTAGAATAGGTAAAAAAACTTAACTTTGTGAGGTTATTTTAAACCTTAATATCGCAATGTTGTTGTTTTTATTTCACGTTTTTTCACAAAAACAACGAAATTTAAGTTTCGATAAATTTTAATAATACAATCCAGATAATTATTAAAAGGAAAAAAAAAAACTATTGACTACGTCATATTCTTACCGTTCAATTTTTTTATCTGAGTGGTTTAAAGGATTTAATAATTTTGAATAGAACATTATATGTGTATAATAAATTATATTTTGAATTAAAATTAGAAGAAAGTATTGTAAAACTGTTTTGGTATAGAAATCTACATTTTAAAAATAAATTTATAAAGCTTACCGTCGAAATTTTTTATCTTTATTTTTCTTATTACGTAGATGTTTCTGTCGTTGGAAGAAGAAATCAAATTTATGAACGCAAATTCATAAGACCATTAGCAATGTCCCGAAAGCGAAAATTCGTACTTTTGTTTAGTATTTTTTTAATGAAAATATTTCTCACAGTACAAGAAGTAATCCTTGCGAAATAACGGTTGGCACGTATCATAAGTACGGTCAGAAGATTCGCAAATAGCTATTTCTAATTGTTTAAGAAACTGGTTTGTCCAGTTCGAAGCCGTGAGAAACTTGTCCACTGCTATCCACCCTTCCCGAGTATCCCTTGGGCGCCGCGTCGTATTGTTAGTGGAGCCCATTGACAATGGTGTCCCTTTTGCACTTGCTTCTGTGGGTACATCATGTTTTGTATATTGGTTGTAGCTGTGACACACAGACTGTAAGTTTTTCGAGCAATTTATTTTGTTCATACAGAAAAATGGAAGCTTTCATTTTTTTTACAAAATAAAAGTTAGGTAAAATGAGATTTAAAATAATAAAATTTGAATAAAAATTGCTATTTACTAAAAACGTTATTAATTGCCAACGTAAAATATTTGAAAAATCGTTAAATTAAAAAATTAAGATAAGTTTAACTTATTATATTAAGCGTATAAATAACAAACATCTCAAAATAACTTTTTAAAATATCTTCATGTTTCCGAATACTTAACATAACCAAACGCTGCGACCGTATGTCACGTTGACAAGACATGCAAATAAAGGGTCACTTAAATACTGCCCTTTCTCACACAAGGAAGTGGTCAAACTGGTTTTTGGACGAACCCTTTTGGAAAAAGAATAGACGAAAATTCGCAGACTTCCTTATCGTAGTGCATTGTCCAAAACAAGTTTGACCGCTTTTTACCTTTGAGAAGATATATTTTTTGTGCACTGTCTATGACCGTTCCATTGGGAGAAATTAAATTAAATTTTGTGTCTATGATAAATGTCAAGGTATAATTTATATTAAGTGAAGAATGTAAGCTAATGGTGACTATTCAATGTCATTGAACAATTTCCGTCTACAATTTCACAGTCAAAAATTCAGTTTTAAACACTTTTTCTCCGTCAGAATATATATTTAAAAGCTCTTATACGTTTTATTCATTCTGAATAAATATTTTATGTACTGATAAACATATTTTATTCTATTTTAATCAAATCTAAAATTATGGTTCAATTTACTTCTAACATTATGTACTTCTAACATTCAAATATTATGTAAACATTTCATGTTATCTACAAAAAATGTTTGAGTCTTAAATAATGTTGTTTAGTATATTTGGCGAAATCAAATAATCGAATATAAATGACGCCTTTGGCCAGTTTTTTTTATAATTCAAAAAGTTTTGTTGCTTAAGTTTCGAACTTGATTGAGTTGTCGACGTTAAATTACAAACCAGTTTTTCACGAAAAAAAAGGAAATAGTGTTTTTTTAGGTTATAAAATTTCACGCTGAATTACAAAATTGGAACAGATGAAATGGTTTATTGTGATAGCGACAGGACAAATAGAATTGATTAGATTTACGAAAGAAATAATTTGCTGTAGGCGTTTTGTTTTACGTAAGGTCAAATTAAAAAAATAAAACGTCTGTGATTTTTGAATGAAACTAGCCAGCAAGAGATTGTGGCAATTGGTAATTATGACACTGAGCATTTGGAGATAGCTTTTTGCTGTAAAATTAGGCCAATCTCGTCTCACTACAATGATTAGCAAACCTATGGTTTAACATAAAAGGTTTTGCTTTCCACAGATTAATGCAAAAATTAAAATTCAAACTTGTGTAAAAAATACTGCATTTTAAAACGCGACTTCCAAAACTCCCAAAATTGACATGGTAACAATTAAATTCGATTTTTAAAGTTGAATTTTAAGTTGAAACCACAATATGATAATATATCAATAACTTTAATTTAAAATATTACTACGATTAATAGTTGTTTGGAAGTTAGAATTTTTTTCACCACATTATACAGATTTAGGGGCGCAATAATTGTGATAGTCGTCCTTTAAAGATGACCTATTGTTGTTTACGGCAGACACGCGACTGAGATTAAAAAAAAAACGCAAGGGAGAACCCGGTAGAGAAATGTTTTAGATGACATTACAATAAGGATGCTGTTTATTCTATATTTCATATTTCATCGCCTCTAGTGAGTGGAGCATTATATTACAGTTTTATAATAATGTTTAGGGTTGCGTATTATACGAGTTAGTAGGTAACATTTGGTGTCAACATTTTTGAAGGTTAGAAAGATTTTTATAAAATTATTTAGTGTGAGATACTTCGTATATCGATTACAGTAAGGTGAACATGAGGAGTCTACTATAAAAAAAGAAACTGAACAATCTTTTTTTATCATAATTGGCCCCAAACACGCCGACAAGTTGGTTTAAAATATAAATTGTAATACAATTAAACATTTTTTCTTTTTTTTGTAAATATTTATACAATAAACATAAAACTTTAGTGTACATTATAATCATCTTTCTTCTGTATAACAATCGACTTATAGTATTTATTTCTAAGATGCTCTAAGGATGTCCACCACAGTAAAATAGCTTCGTAATGAAACCAGTGTGATCAGATATTTGATTGATTGGTATTATCGAATGTGACCCATCCCTATTATACTGTTTTTTTTTTTATAACTGGTAACTTTTTAATGGACAGTAACAAATAACAATGACTTTCATATTATGTTAATGTTTTTGCAGGAAATGTTTCGGCATATTAAATTGATTGCAGTATAATTTATTTTAGTAATTATATGCTTTTACAGTTTTGATACAAGATCAATGGCAATCCAGTAATGTTACTTTTTAACGATGATTATTTAAATCGAAATACATGATTGCTTGCTATTTTATTTTTATAGGCTTCGCGGTGACAGCCAACTATTAAATGTAGCGAAAGTATCCAACACCGATTAAAACAGGTGACTAAGATTTAATATACTAAACGTTTGTTTACTATGAATAAAAGTAATAAGTAATATTTGAAATATATACTTTTTAAAATATTTTTTTTTCTTTACTATCTTGGAAAGTTGATATGAATTAAAGTTTTACTAAATACTAATAACTTGAATTTGTATTTCTTATTCATGTTTTTATAACTTCGATTTTTTTTATTCAATTGTAAGGAGCTCTAGCAAGTGTTATGAAGTAGGGTTAAGTGAGAAACTACCGGACAACAAACCCTTTTCAAATTTATCAAGCACAATAGGGTATGCAAATAAGGTCATGACTTTTGATGCATCTTTGAAAATTGTCAGTAATGCACTAGCTGTTGCAGAGGTCACTCCAAATTAAAATTTGTTAAGTCGTCATTTTCTATATTACACTAAGTTAGTTTTGTGATTTAAAAATAAAAGTCAGCAAATCTGGTGAAGAATATTTTAATTAATTTGTTAATTTTGTCTACAGGATACGGTTACAAGGTAAGATATACTGTTATTTCTTTTTAGCTGGTTAATAATTTTATGTATAACTACCGAATAAGCATCACACTATATGTTGATTATGATTTTATAACATTCGAAATATAATATATTTGCAGTAATTAATTAATTAAATCGGTTATAATAAGGTTGAATGGTTGACTACTCGATTAACATGTTGAATATAATTAAAATATTCTATGGGTCTAATTGAACAATGGAAGGGTATGTTTCGTGGTCACGTCGCTTGCTTGATTGATTTTTTTGTATTTTTTTGATGAGTTTTTTTTCTTTTTTTTTGTGTTTTATGATTTTTTGTTTATTCTGGCTCGTTCATCCTGAGGCGGGCGAAGTCCTCGAAGACAATGTTATCTTCCTCCTCGTTGGTGTAGAGCGAGTTCTCATAGCGGTGACGCTCAATGGATTGCATCTTCTTCATGGCGTTGAAACGCTGGCGCTCTACAGTGCCTGAATAATAAAAAGATTTTAGGTTTTAAAATGTTCTAAATAGGTAAATGTACAAAAAAACCTTAGCCTCCATTACTCATCTTACCTTCAGCGGGATGCAGAAGCTTGAATGGCACATCAGTGACCAGTTCACCACCAAGAGTTCCACAGTTCAGCTTGACGCGGACGGAGTACGACACGACGATACCAATAGCATCAGCAGGGCATTTGCCTTCGCAGACAAGGGTTGAGCTAGCCAAGTTTACGTCATCTTCCTTCAGGTGTCCGTCCAGAGCGACTCCTGTCGAGAAATTTCAGTCATTGTAGCACGGTTTTTTTGGGACTAAAACTTTTATGTTACGAGGTCGGTTACGGGATATGAGTACTCACCGCGAACGTCCTTGTTGCTGCGAGCCAATGGTACCAGGTAGAAAGTCTTGGACAAGCTAGCTCCAGGTGTAACAGGGCATCCCTCTCGGCTCTCAAGGGAGGCAACATGGCGGCTGAACTGCGAGTTGATCATGGTGATTTCGACATGCTGCACGACCATGCATCGGATGTTGCGGACGGACTTGCGAGAGTTGTTCGAGACGATCAGGTTGGCGGCGATCTTCTCACCGTGGTAATAGATTTCCTTGTCCAAAGTGACCTCAAGGCTGATCTTTCCATTGCTGAAGGTGAAACCCTTGCTGACGAGAGAGCTAGGAAGGCGGCGTCCGCGAGATGCAGGAGCATGTTGCAGCTATAAAGAATATAAAATCAATTGTAGACTAGAGATATTCGTGAGTGGTAAATAGATTTATTAATGGATTAACATTGCTCTATTACCTTTTTGATGGCAAGAGTAACGGAGCTCCTCTTGTGGCTCTTCTGGTCCTCACTTTCAGCGACGTAGGTGCGAACACAATATTCAACGCCCATTGGCTTGCCCTGATCTTCCTCAGATGGTTGGAGTGTTACCTGACATAAGTTCAGCATTAGTTAGAAGGTATACTGTGTGGAGAATCATATGAAAAAAAATCAGAACTATACTTACAGAGCTTGGTGACATCTCAGGGAAGCTGAAGGTGAAAGGGAAAGCATTAGGTCCAAGTTTCTTCAGCAATTTCTCTTGAACGGGTGTTAATTCCATTTTTGAGTTGATCATGGGTACTACTTGTTCCTGGCCAATCACCATTTCCTTGGAAAACTTCACTCCCATGACTTCATCTTCCTCCCTACCAAAGCGGTAGGTAGTGACGAGCTAAACAGAAACAATATTTATATCATATCCATTTTTCACCATATACTCAAACTCTTGTTTTCACTTCACTGATTTTACCTGGCTGTAAACTTTCCTTCCTTTCAGATATTCGGTGTCGACAACCACAACTCCATCGATCGGATCGCAGTAATCCACATGATCAATGAAGTCGCGCTTGCCAAGGTAAACCGTAACCTTCCCATTTGGAGTAGTTTTCTTAAAAACTTTTACCGCGACCACGAGGACTAAAGATAGGAGATCAAGCATTTTGCTTGTTTTGTTTTACTGGAATGGGACAACTAAAATATGGTTGGACGTTTGATTTCTTCAATTGAAGTGATGGTTCGAGACCCTCACCAGAAATGCTGACTGCCGGAATATGCTGTGCTTATATAGGCAGACATGTGAGGTTTCCTGCAGAATTGAATAATGTTCTAATAGGATTTGTGCCGTGCGAGTACAAATTGGATTAAAATCGCGTGACGCATTCTCGCAATAATTGAATCGATAATGATGGTATCGATGTTTTAAAACTTGTCCAAAACTATATACATATTGTAACACTGACGTTTTGTTTTGACAATTACGTGAAAATTTAACTAGGTTAGGAC
>JAABKM020000029.1:6174368-6184875 GCA_016277805.2 Papilio aristodemus | reverse complement strand
ATATATAATGAACAAATATTTACTCGTGAAATGAATACACTGCCATCCTGGGTCAGTCGGAAGAAACATTTTTGATATAACAAGCAAAAAAAATCATAATTCGATCGGTCACATTTCGAAAAATATATATTAAACCTATTCTCACGCAATATCTAAAAAAGGTGCAAATGTTCGGAGGAAAATGAAACAATTTGGGACCTCTATGAAAGTCTCATTGTACGGATGGGCAGGCGGTTTTTTTTTTGTACGGATATTTCCTCACGCGACCGGTATCGTCGAGTTCGTTACTTCGATATGCAATGCTTTAAATAGAATTTTATAAACTTTCTAGAAGTTACACTCCAATTTATCTTCGATTCTTTCAACTAACAATTTACTGACAGTTTATAATATGCCGAATTAGATTATAAACTGGCAAAGTTCAATATCGGTCGGTGGCATATGCTTAAACGAAGACTTAAATCGCCTGAATCAACCGCGATACTATGTAACAAATGTTATTTGTCTCACAGACAAATTGTAATTTTGTATGCTCTTTTATACGATAATTTATGTTCTACACGCAAAAGATACGTCTAATACTTGTTTAAATTAAGAAATTAAATATATGCAGTAAATTCAGTAGTAAAATATTCTCAAAGGCAAGAATGAAAATAATTCACTATTGAAATTCTTTGATCACTTGCAAATGTACTGTAGCCCGCTTTCAAAGAAAATCTTTCTCAAAATGTGCGCTATATAAATTTATTTTTATTACTTCATCTGTGAGAAAGTCGTAACTTTGTTTATCAAATTACATTAGAGCCGGCTGCGACGTCCCAACACTCACTGGACGATCTTTTTTTTTGTTGAAATCGTAATGCAAAATCAATTCAGGGTTTATGTTCTCTCTAAATTTCAACTGGATATAAAAGGAGGCAAACAAATAAGTGTTATAATCCTCAATTATTACGATAGCTTTAACTTTGACAGATCAAATAAGGCACAATTTAAGAAATATACAGTTAGACAAACGCAATCCAGGATATATTAATACAACTTTTTATTTAGGTTCTGGTTGTGGGAGATTTTTTAATTTAATTAGTCAATTTCAATATGTTAAGACATTTTAAAACAAATCACAAACGAATACATTACTGTTTGGCATTATAAATAAAAAAACAAAAAAATACTGTTAACCATCGATGCAGCACCTAGAAAGTAACATGTCTTTGTTAACAACGGTGACCATAAACATTCTAGAGAAGCATAGAGTAAATAAGGTTTCATATCATCTTGAATACGGATATAAAACATCTGCGATTTGTTTTTGCGATTTGCCAACTAAATTTAGAATAGAACACGTGCTGCTAGTTAAAATGCAGTAAAATCTATGTACAATAAACACGAAGGTAGGCCGCTGGTTAACTGTCCGGTAATGACTTTAATCTGATTTAAATCGCACAGATGAAACAAACAACGCATTGTGATTTCCAGGTCAGATTTATAACTGGCACTGTGTATGTGGATTTCGAACTAGAACTCTGATATGAAATATTTTTTACGTGTTCTCTATTCAAAAATAAAAGTACGATAAAGTATACTTGACTACTAAGACACGCCACGTATACGATAGATTTAAAATAAAATTTTCACATTTAAAATTGTTAAGTATCACCAATTCAAAATCGTTTCTACAAAGAACATTACGACTTCTATTATTCATCATTAATTTTAAACTAACAGTTTTTAAACTACAATAATTATCATGTCACGTACCGCGTGTAGACCTAACCTAAAAGTATCAAAATTATGTATCCTTATAAACAAACGTTCCGTTTTCTTAATTGTCTGAAATGAAGCAATTGTATAAAGTGCCTATTGTCCTTAATTTATTATACGATTATTACAGATAAGTTTACAACCAATTAGTCGGATTAACTTGGTCGTAAAGTAGAACTGAATGCTACAGAAGCTATTTACGTCATCAACACAAAATACAATTTTACGACACCCTTAGTACAATTCTTTTTGATTTTATTACACTGAGATAGTCTAAGAATTGACTATTCATCGAAATAGTAACAAACTATAACAAAAACTCCATTCAGTACAATATTGTTACACAGATATTAAATGAAAGCAGAAGCATAAGATGCATTTTACCAGGGCTGTCGTATACGAGATCACCAATGGAACCAATCCAATCGTGTAAAGGTCTGTACCGTTGTTATATTTCTATAAACCTTTAAAGAATATAGGACTTTACTTTATGGTACAATGTTATGTTTTATAATAAATTCCATTGCATTTTGAAATCAGAAAAAGGGAATATGCAATAATAACTTTTAGATAGCTTTCTTGAACACCGAATCGAGACAACTTTACTAAAGGCTGATGTTGTTTATAAAATGTTTATATTTTAAAAGTTAAAATCTATTTACAAACATTCATACTATATTTTAATCTCTAGATTTTTTCCTTTTAAATTTAAACTAGAGTATAAAACTAAAAGTTGCATTTAAAGATGCGTTAAAATAGCAACCTCGTTCTCATGCAACATAAAGTGTCCCCGAACTTTCATTGTCATTACACCGGATTACAAAAGAACCCGTCCACTTATATAGACAAAGTGAACATTTATATTCAAGTTGGATTCATATGTGCTCCGTATATTACAATACGTCTTATAAGGTTGAAGTATGTAGTGCTCTAGTATACTAATTTCGGCTAATGCGGAGTTTGTTGACGTTAAATCTTAAGTGAGCAACATACCTTGCATATGGTGTGAAGACAATAAATAGTAAGGAGCTATCTCAATTCTAAACTATTAAGAATTTTTGTATACAATGTTATGACAGTTCATTCTCGTTACATGTATATGATGTGTTTCTTTAGAACTAACTAAACATTTTCTAATATTTAGAGGCAATGAATTACCACCACTGTATGTAATATTATGTAATTTTTAAATAAAGCCCTACTTACAACTCATAACACACATACGCACACACATATACACAAGTAAATGATATCCAAAGTTTTTAAAATAACTTTAAATTGATTTTATTTAAAATGTAATTTTATTAGGTATATGCGTTGAAACAACACGCATTTACGAAATTAAATTAATTTTTATAGAATTTCGACCACTACAGCGGTCATTATCACGCAGGGTACTGAGCGGTTTGTCGTCCCGCTATCAAAGGTGCTAGCGAAGTACTCTCATAATTTCAATTATTGCTCGTGTTCCGATCAATGCAGTATGAGTTCACAGTATCTTCAGTTCATACTTTTGTATGCTTGATTTAAAGAGAACGCAAATAAAATCAAATTTGTTACAATCGCGTAAATATAAGAAATCATTACCATTCGCACTGTAGAAATAAAAAAAGATATTCTTAACAAATTTTTCTTTAACTTGTGAAAACTTCGATCGTAGAGCTCCTGTTTATTATTAAGCTTGGGTTACATTAAACAGCAAATGTACTAAATAAATTCATTAGCCTTGTAATCTTTACAGATTTACGTCTCCTGGTACAATGTATTGTTATTTTTGTGCACTTAACCTTACGAATAAGTAAGGGGCCAACGACTCTCTTCCCCTTGAGCGCCGGACCTCCATTAGCGGAAAGAGTTTTACTACCGCCAATATTGCTAAAGTACATCTAATGATGATGAAGAAATTATGAGCAAACAACCTTGTACTTGTGACTTGCTAAAGAAATACGGATTTTACATATGACTGATGAGCATGTTCGCATAGATGTAAGTATAAATCTAGAAGTAAGAGAGATGCACCAGGGCTACGCCAAATGGAAATTCGTAATATCTGCTTACATGTCCGGGTTAAGAGCGTGAGTGCATACCGATATACTAATGTATATTTTTTATGCTAGTGGCCATACTTTGCCCGTCAATTATGCGTTAAAGAAAAAATAGTTATAAATGAAATATGCTATTCAATATACAATGAAGAATTAAAGTAAAATTTATCAACCTTGAAATTTAAACAAGTCTGTTTGGTTAGATCCACTCGTACAACACAAAAAAGATTTTCGACGCGTCCGAAACAGACACTTGACAAAGCTTTCAGGCGCCATTGTAAATTTATCGGCTTCACTTACCTCTTATCTGATGGCTGAACGTCGATAAGTGAAGTTTGACATAGAGTGGCTTGACACTAAAAAATCAATGCTACCTTGCTACCTGGCTGATTATTTTGTGTTTTTAATTAATATGATAATGTTTTATCTTCGTGCCAACTTAAAGGTCAGGTAAAATACAAAGTTACTGAGATAACTGTCAATATTCACCAGAGTGTATTCACATTTGTACGTTTTTTTTATAAAAAAGAAAACAGTATTCTAAACATTAATGAAGAATGAAAATTTTCCAAAAAAAAATAGATGATTTTCTATTGCAAGTGAGTATGGTTAAAACTGTCACAAATTAAAATTTATCACATTTCATTTGATTTTTTTTCTATCAACTTGTCCAAATACAGTAATACGCAGTTTTTATTTATTAAGGCTCAAGTTTTGATAATTCTACAATAAATATTTGAACCAATGAAGCCTAAATTTTTTTTGTTAACGATAGACTTTGAATAAATTTTACTTGATATTATTGGCACCTGATGTCAGACAAAAATTGTACTTTGCGATATTAAAATATACAATAGTGAAATCCTTAACCCAAAAGTTTTTATAAACAAATGTACAGAATAGATTGGAATTTACAGCTGGCACCTAACTTTATATGGCTTTCATTAAAACGCCACCTTAACCCCGTATTAAAATTTCGCTTAATTGAAAAGTTTCAACTTTACAAATATTAGTGACCGAGTATTTGAGAAGTTGATGAGTTATTGTTCATTTTATAAATTCTAGAGATCCCAATTCAAATTAAGTGTTTTGAAATGCTTTATAAAAGCATACGCATTTAATATGTGAAATATATCAAGCAGAGAGACTAAATCGGAATAATAAAATAACGTTTGTTAGAGCCCCTACACACTGATCGAGGCCACATATACCTTAATGGCAAAAAATAAAAGGGTAAAATTACACTCACGTATAGTTTTTTTTTATAAGAAAATTCTTAAGAAATAAATATAGTAGGTACACCTTTCATCCAAATACTTTTCATACAGCACAGATACAATACTTACACTTATATGTTAAATATTTAAATAAAAAATCCTTGTGAATTGTGAATAAACCATTTCATAAAAAAAACCATGCACTTTTGTATGCATTGTTTGATTCAAAGCAAAGTTTTCAAACAATATTCCTGAACTTTATCTTCGAAGACAGACATCTTGTGAAGTGCGAAAATAGAAAGAGAAAATTTACATACACCATATTTGTTTTTAAAAGTATCTTCGCTCAGCAATAACGTATACACGATTTGATAGTCAGTGTTACTACTTTTGAAAAATTAGAACTTTAATAAAATTCAGATTGAAAATGATAATTATTAGCCTTAGGGTACCACGAAATAGCTTTATTCGGTAAGAAGCACTGTTTACAAAAATAGTGTTCAAGAATATCGTTTAATATTTGGAAATCTATCGACGCCAAACTCCATTTGCCTCTATATAATATTACGTTTACAAGTCTGTCTGTCAAGTCACGTTCCCTAATGTTTATGTAAATGTATCGATTACTGAAGACTTTTAGAACATTACCTCAGATAAATTAATCCGCCGACGCATATTTGAAGATATGATGAAAAAATTATGATACATGTATTGTGACGCATTTGCATAAACTCATCTCTCTTCTCTCCTGAAGCGCCTTTGTTTCTACTGCGAATGACGTAGTCACTAGTATTCGCCACATTGTAAATTCGTAAGGTTTAATTTTTAATGTTTTAATTACCAATAATGTCGAATTACAATCCGCAATAACTAATGTTGGGAGGGTAGAGGTTGATGCGGCGTCGGCAAGCGTAAGCAGCCAAGGATGGCTTGATGATTTGATTTTAATTTATAACACCACCAAAAATTCTCATTAAACCTGTACATCATCAAAATTAAAAGAAAACAAAACATATTTCATTTTTTAATCCGTTAATTATAGAACAACGGATCGTCGACATTGTTATGACATTCATAAATCTTGTATTGTTCTGCGGGACGTTGATTGGTCAATTTTATTTTTTCAATGTCCGAAAATTGTTTTTTTAAAAGTCATATTTGTATCATTTTTATAACAGTTTAACGAGGCTGAATTGGGATCTGTTTTGTATGTTATTATTTCATTCGATGTGACCCACTAAAACACTTTTGGGATATTCAATAATTGATGAATAGTTGTTACGATCAGGCAATAGATGGCACTATAACGTTCCTTGATTTACGTAGATCGCGCCATCGATGTGTCATTCTTATTAGTTTAAGTCTGTTAAATATTTTGTTTGATAAGAAGACTTCTCCCAGATTTTCTGAATGATTTTAAATTACAGACAACCGAATGAAACAAAAAGGAAGTAAAATACGTACCCTCTTAAATTTCCAAAGCGGAAAATAGATGACATTTTGTAGGGGTAATAGGGTGAAGAGGATTTATAATGAGCTTCTTTGGGACAAGGAATGTTGATGACGGGTCGGGGTAATGCTTCTGGTGGCCATAATCTGAATATTCTATTAAATTAATATGAATGCATAAGATGAATTTTCTCGAACATTTCAACGTAATGGGGTTAGTTAATTTGAGAAGAAGTTATGTAAAGTATGACATGGTTGTTTTTAGATATATCAAAGTTGATCTCATTCCCTATAAATGGTATTAAACTTCGAATAATGTAGCTTACTTTTATTCTTATCATTATTCACCTAAAATTTTAAGTCAATCTTTTTATCTTTAATTTAGATTGAATTAATTATACGTACAATAATTATACAAAATAAATTTGTTGCGTTGACAATTAGGTCAACAGTTAAGGACTAAACTAAAATAACTTGAGTAACGAGGGTTGATGGAGAACCCTTTGTCTCAATAAATCTATTTGGAATGCAAGTAATACTAATACTCATTATTTCTTAGTGCCTACAAAAGTTTCCCGGTCAATTTAATGAAGAATGTTTAATAGCTGTAAATATAAATATTTAAAACAGGACCCTGTAAAATTGATAAACATTTTTATGATTTGGAAATGCTGAAAAGATGAATGAAGAGAGAGTGACAAGGCAAATTTATATTCCAAAAGTAATAGACATTGTCGCAAATGGATGTATTTCGCGTACTAAAGTCGATCTGAAGTATGGCATGTAACAATGAGAGTTTTAGGTAAGAATGTGGAGGGATTAGTTGGTAGTAAGTAGTAGGTCGAAGAAAGGATGAATAGATTGCTTGAAGGATGCATGAAATAGGAATGACTACTGAGATGCCGCTTGATATAAATTTATAGAAGGAAGAAACATGTTGTGTCTACTCCGCTTAAATAGGAACAGGGCAGATAAATAATGTGTCAGAAGCGCACTTAATAGAAATGCGTACAATCTGCATACTCCTCTTTATGATAACGAAAGGGAACATTATAAAGAATTGAAGCAAACTTGTCTAAGTCACAGCTCTTATTATGTTGATGAACCGTCTTCCTGGTGCTAATGAGGTCTTACGCTACATATGATAACCTTACATTTGTAATGGGTTCTCTGAGAATATGCGTCCGCTTCCGTCACGTCCAATTTCACTAGAAAGTGGTACATCCAGCCATTCAATCTTCTTTATCATTATTTAATCTAAATTTGCAGTAAAATTATTTTCATTTTTGCTAGAACAAAAATTTAAAAGCATTTTATTTGACGTCAATAAATAAGTTGAAACGAAAACTTTTTATACTCGATTAAAATTAATTCATGTTATAAATACATAAGTGGTTATAGAATTTTTTTAAATAACAACTTAAGATAAATCTATCGCTACTTTTGTATTATTCTATAGCTACTTATATATTTATAAATAATAAGTGGCTATAGAATTTTTTAATGTAACAACTTAAGATCAATCACAAAACAACCATATTTTAATAGCACAGTTGCGTGGCCCTTTCTCTGTAGAGTTTTGTACGGTAAGTATTTTCCCATTTTCATTTTAAATCTTTTGTTGGAAAACCCTCATTTAGCTTTCTAAATAGCCTTAAAAATATATGACATCTTTCACTCCAACATTATTCAAGCCATTTAGATTATAAGAGGCTACAAACAACACTTGAATATCAATACATAATACGCTCACACCAAATACTTTACTGCTGTCAGTCGGGCAAAAAAAGAATTTTACTAAAAGTGTTGCCAAATAAAAAGTCCAATAAAACCTCTTTCTTCCTATGAGATTGCACGTTCAATTGTCAGCGCTGGCCGTGTCTGCGCTGTTTGCCCGTTGTCGGATAAAACTACACAATCTCCACCCGAGCAAGCCGAGATTCGTCCCTTGTATCGGCAATAAAGTAAGGAAAGCTTAAAATATCGTACACGCCCGGCGGGAAATTGTTACACGTATGTATATGAAGATATGTGTCAATTTATTTTTACTATACACATATAGTTTTGTCTTGAACTACTTATTGGAAATTTCATCGAGTAAAGTTGTTTTATTCGTAAAAGATTTTCACTTTCTTATGCCACTTTAAAGCAATATTTTGATTGAACAACAATAGATATTAGCCATCGAGTTTAAGAGAAAATTTTTTTAGACATTTTTAATTATTAAATTCATAACGTATATTATCATAAAAAAAATATTATTTACAAAATAGTCATCGTTACTTATATACAAATAAAAAACAGTTAAGTATTTTCTTTCCCTAGCTTAATTTTTGAATTTAAATAACTAAATCGCTGAATAAGGGAAGTCAAGGATCCAATCCTGATTTAGAAGGACATACGAAAATTTACAACCTGATCGTTGTGTTTACCAATAGATTTAATTTAAAGCGAAACCTTCAACCTTCAAATAACCTAAAGTGTTTGAATATCGTTGTGGAATTTCAGTAGCAATTTTTAAAGTTGAACGATATCGCCAGAAATTAATTATTACTACAAGTATGGCGGACTAAATTCTAAAAAAGTATTAAAAATATATTAAAATATGTCATCTAGTTCTCACTGGTATAGTTTCAAGTATCAAGATGATCTGGAAAATATTTTTATTTGTATAAAATAAAAGTAAATAATAAAAATGATGAACATTAGTTTTCATTGAGTCAAGTTACTGTTCAAACATATAAAATAATTAATAAAAAAGAACATGAACAATCTTTAAAATAATATCTGTTATCAAAAAAAAGATAATGATGGAGTACTTCAAGTGGTAGAGATTACAAAAATTAATTTTTCTAGGTAAAGTTCGATGCATCAATGATTTTAGCGGAAACGAGAATTTAGAACTTTCGATATTATTTCACGTAGCCTACGTTAGCATAAAACACCATCAATTGTGGAGTCAATGATCAAAATTGATTTGGAAACTGTGAAATTGGATTTATCGGTCTTATTAGTTGACAATAAAATTGCCTTTGATAAAAACAAGATCTATTCATACAACCACTATACAAACATGTTTTGGTGACCTTATGCATTGAGAGTTTAATGTGACGTCTTAATATGAATATGACACCGTCACAAATCTAACTGATAATGACAAATGACACCGTCGTCTAAATGACAATTGTCACAATAAAAAACGGTATTGAGTAGTTAGTATTAATTTATGGCAACGTTATATTACCTTCACCTTCTAACGTACCAATTTGGGGGTATTCTTTGATCGTCATTTATTCACAACACCACACCTGTCGTTCACGTATTATAATGTAAAATGTATCCACCATCAATCAATAATATACTCTTACACTCAAAAGATTTTTGGACCCGCAAGGCCGTGAAACATATTTATTCTCATTGTACCATCAATAAACGATATAAGGAAAGAGTGTAAGAAACTTGTTCGTTTATTACGTATATATAAACGCCCTTTTATTCCGATATTCCTTTTACTTGGAACATAATAAAGGCTTTTTTTGTTAAATTTCATATACAAAAACCGCATTTGCAATGTATTTCTATAGTCAAATTATAAATGTGAAAATGAACAACTGAACAATTCTCATGAGCTGTGAGCGACAGTTATTGGACCAACAGATTACACAGGGGTAATAGCATAATGACACAAGATACGGACGTAAGAAATATTTCTAGACCTTTTTGTACAGTATAAGCGTGACCCAAGGCCTATCTAATCCTAAGAATAAACACAGAAACAAAAAAAGACAAGCGATCTCCGCTCAACGCCAATTACAGTGCTTCAAACCATTCTATTAAGTCTACAACCTTGCTCCCGCTGTTTTTTTTTTTTAATTTTAAAAATTATATAAAAAAAATGATATCTTATTTATGTTTCAAAGTATTGTCCGTCACTTTCCACTACTTTGGCCCATCTTTTAGGCAACAAACGAATCCCGCGTCGGAAAAATTCTTCATCCTTTGATAAGATCCAAGAATCGATCCATTCTTTCACTT
>JAABKM020000029.1:5910821-5940987 GCA_016277805.2 Papilio aristodemus | reverse complement strand
AATAATAAATCTTGTTTACTGCACTTAATGCAAGCTACTAATTGTGTCCGTGTTGATTTTGAACGGTGTCGTGTGTCGTGTCATGTAATGATTGCGAACTCCTCCGTAAGATTTCTCAGAACACAGCCGACAGTACTGCGATATCAAGTTGCTGAGATCTGTGATTCGGTGTAAATTATATAAAACAATTACTGTAGAAACTGTGTGCTTCGACAATAAATTGTATCAAATTCACTAGCCCATACACACCCTATAATATAATATAATAAATTGAATATGTACTGATTTAGAATTTGTTTGCGTTCACAGATTCAATCGCTCGTTTGATATTTAATGATAAGCTGCTGTAGCCATCGATGACTATATATAATTTTTTAATTTATATATGTTTTTCGACCAGGAATAAGACATTCCGTAATGTAAAAGTTTTAAGATTCATTCATTCTTCATTCGTTCTCGAATCAATCAGATCACATTTATCTCTCACTTATTTTTGTTTTTCATTTCATATTACCTAAAATTATAAAACGATAAGATATGTTTGTTTGTTCTGAATGAACTCACAAACTAGTGAAGTTATTTTAAAAATTCTTTCAGTAATAGAAAGCGAGATATTTAGGCTATATTTGTCTATCTAGATAGATAGACAGCAAAAGCAGATTTGCTATTATTAACAAACAACGTTGACTTTTAAATTTAATTGTATTTATGTGACGCACACATTTTTAGCCATGTGATTTACATATTAGGTTTCGAATTGAACTTGATGAACGGTCGACAACGTGGGTGACGAGTCCGGAATCTCCCACGTTGAAACGAGGCTCGGTCGCGATAATCAGACGGATGCGTGGGCGATCTCCCTGAATGGCCGCGACAGCCGCCCGCACTCGCCCGCGCCCACGCCAGGGCAAGCGCCAGCGCCTACCGCACTAACTATTAATAATTACCTCGATCACCGCACGTTAGAGTCCGAAAAGGGCATTCATTTGAATGGAATTCCCCACACTACGTTGGTCGACGCACGAGTTTGCCGGAAGTTGTGGTTACTCGAGATTCTATTCAATACTATTTAAGGATGTTCGCAGAAATAACATCATAAATATTTTAACGAAGAATCAAATGTATTAAACGAGGTTGTTAACATAATATAAGAGATCCTTTTACGACTTTTTGAAGGTTCTGAAATATAGTCTTTGTTTATGTATATTCAATTATAATTAGAATGTATTATCTATAATATAAATCCTCCAAAATATACATAAACTATCTGCATGATGAATATCATATCTACATCCGTTTGGTGTCACGACTCTTATCGTCTCATATCGTAATATCTCAGACTCGCCTCACCGACCGTTGGACAGCAAGCCTCGCTCGGTCAGTATTGTGTAATCACAGTTGAGGTGTAATACGAGCCCCGCGCTGAAGGCTTAAGTTAGCATTAACTAAAATTATTCAAAACGCGGGGAAAGCTTACTGTTTTTGAAGTGTGGTAAAATAAAGTTTTGATCAAACATTAAACATTTATCCATAAATTTAAACATATTTTTTTTTGCCTGGTGTTTCACTCATATATTTCAATACATTTCTAAAGTGTATTGTTTAGAAAATTGCAGTCCTCTACTTTATTGACATAAACTATATAATATAAACTAGAAACTACTCTGTAGAAATACAACATATCAACTGGATTTTTAAAGCAAAACTATATCAACTGCTACTTAGGGCTTTTACATAAAACGCCTGGACCGACGACGGTATCAGCCCAGGGAACGCGTTCCACACCAGACGTGGCTCTCCATATACCTGCGGCGGAGTGGGTGGACGGCAATCGGCGTTTTCCTTAACGGCACAATAATTAGATTGTTTTCGAAACAAGCTGAATGACGGCGAGACGACTGAGAGGGCGACTTTCGGTAAGTACGGCGTGGGAGGAGACGCGTCGGCGTCGCGGCGCTGCGGGCCGGGGCGAGGGGGCTCTAGTAAGGACGCCGTGTGGGGGGCCATTGATCCACGGGGGCAGGTGAATGGTGAGCCCGGGGCCTTCTCCCCCATTGAGCGGCGCGATCGATCGCCGCCCGGGCGGGCGCCGCCGCCCTGCGAGCTCCCGTGCCCCCGGCTTTACTGCATATGAACAATCCTACGCATTCAGCCGCCCACGCCGACCACGCCGCTTGCGGGAAAACGGATTAAATATGGTTCTCTGCAAAAAAAATACGTCTCTTAGTCCGTAAACGTTACGAGCCCTTCGTTTTGGACGGCGCGTGGGCGGCCGTATTGCTATAAAAGGCGAGGAGGTGGGCGATTGTCGAAATGAAGGCGAATTGGCAATGCTTTCATAATAGCTTGTATAGATGTTCTATTTTTATCTGTAACTCTGGAGGGAGTCACGCCGAGTGGGGACTAGGAATGTTTCTTTGAATCGCTTATTTTTATATATTTTTTGTGATTTGGTTAATCGAGGTTAAAAAGTCTAAAGATCATTATTTTTATTAGAATGCATTCCATATGAGTTAAAGTTACATACATAGAGACAAGGTTTGATCATTTCTTCAGATTAGCGTATTTCAGAGTTTCGCTAGTGGAACTACAAAAAAAATACTCAACTTCAAAACTGCAAAATTTTGATACAATAACGTGTCGAATGCATGTTCTGAGTCTATTACCTTTTTGTGGGTTCTTTAAAATAATGTGGTAAGATCGTAAAAGGAACACTATGCAACACACATCTGTGTTGCTGCACACACTTAATATATGGAAAGGATAATCACCGTATAAAATTCAAAACAATACGTGTTTGGTACTTAATGACTCTTTTTTTAATTTTAATTGCCTTGTTTTCCAGGTCGCTGCGTATATCAGGTTCTGGGTGTGAGGAGGCTCTGTCATCGGGCTCGTCATCGGAGTGCGAAGATGCGCATGCGCACGCACAGCAAGAGTTCCCCATCGAGATCCTTCCCAACCTCTACCTCGGGAACTCCACCAACAGCGAGGACTGCGACGCGCTCGCCAGGCACAATATTAAAGTACGTCCAACTACTCTTACACTTTCCCTGCAAAACACAATTTCCCTAAAAATATACACATAAAGAATGGGTTCTTATAAGTTTTTGTAGAACCTAATATCTTTGAATAGAGGTTTACTAAGAGTAAAGACATTTGTTTTGTAAAATGTATTGTAACGTATATGTTTCCACGCTCCCCATAAGTTGAACATAAAAACTTTTATATAAATGCCAAAAATATAATTTCATTCTTTTCTTTTTACTGCTGTCCCTCGATGAAAACCTTTTAATTCAATTGTCTAGAAAATGATAAATCGTTTGAATCTCAAAGGTCGAGCGGATTAAATGGAACGCTTTTAAAATACATTTTCAATGTTTTAAATATTCGTGAATTAATTCCGATTTTATCTTTTAATATTCTCGTGTCATGTTCTAGTATCATTATGATGAGGGCCTTTTCAAGGGCTCTAAGGAGTAATAAATAAAATATTATTTGTTAGAAAAGTATAACTTGAATGGGGAAGACAGTTTGAACGGGAAATTCAATTTTAAAGGTTACAGAAAAATATATGCTTAATACCAAATTAAATTATTTTCAATGCTCTTGCCACTCCATATTGGTGATTTAAATATATTTTTGTTAGTAGTAGTAGAGTTTATAAGAAAAATCAATACGAAGTCACAGGAAGTAGGTAGCTTTTGAAATACGTATGCATAGAAAGCCTAAGTATACATTGCAGTCTACTCTTGAACTATCGTGGTATCGGTCCACTCGGGGCCACTCGGCTTCATTGGAGTGCCTCTTGAATCCGCTCAATAGCTTTTACGTGACATGAATGCAGGCCTATAGCTCGAGAAAGAAACCCAATAAAGGTCTCTCCGTGCTCCATAGCGGATTGTGTGTCAAGAAACAACTCAGAAAATGTTAGTTATGCAATGAAATTTTTTTTAAATATTTTTGACATGAGTTTGACTATACTAGTAATGGGTAGCATTATTTTAAGAATCTTACAGCCAATGAAGGGCACTTGTTACCATTGTGTACCAAGAGATCTCTCCGTTACTTTACAAATATGAATTCTACCTTGTATAACGTATTAAATAAAGAATTTTTATTTTATTTTATATTGATCTGCGACAAAACCTGCGTCATATAACATTTTACATCGTACCGAAAGAGACGTGAGCGGAACAACGTATTGAATTAAACGTCAATTTGTTAATGTTGAGTTATTGCATTGTGTTTAATTATTTAAATTATTTATGTCGTTGTTACAGTACGTGCTGAACGTGACGCCGGACCTGCCCAACACGTTCGAGGCGGAGGGCTGCGGCATCAACTACCTCAAGATCCCCATCGCAGACCACTGGAGCCAGAACCTCGCCGTGCACTTCCCACAGGCAATACGGTTTATAGGTACACGCACTATATATCTACATATATCGGTATTGGAAAAGGGATATTTAATTATTTGTTCCTAATTAACTCAAAAACCGATGATAATAAAAGTCTTTCATCAATAAATACTCTAATAGCACTGATTCACCTAGACTAATTTTCGTTTTCTTTCCATGTCTTTCTGTCCATGAGTTGTTTGCATTTTTAGAATATATTGTATGATATAGTGAATGGTAAATAATGAAAACTGATACAAGTAAGCTAGAAGATTGCACGATAGCCGCCGGGTATGATGTAACGCGTGTACCGTCTGCATCGTAATACATTGCTGCACATGTCACCGCGTACCCGCTAGTTACTAGTACGTAAACATTCCATTACTCATCTCGGAGGTGAGCGCGTCCTAACATCGATAAAGTTTACGATGCCGCCACGCCAAGGTCGGAACTGAGATAAAATTGCATCGCAACTGTTCAATGCATGCTGTAGTTATTTTGAATTAATATGGAATTTAATAACTAAATATTTTGGATAATATTCCAGCAGTGGAAACACGGACGACGACTTTGTAATTCTGAAATGATTTTTGATGAACGTAATCTCAAAATTAATTTCTAAAATCCAAAAATCATACAAAGCAATATTTACGCGTTATGTAGATTTATATTTGAAAGCCACTCGACATGTTACGCGTTGTCTCTTATCATTTGTCGTCGTTATGTTGTGTCAGAGGAGGCGATGTCGGCGCGCTGCGGCGTGCTGGTGCACTGCGTGGCCGGCGTGTCGCGCTCAGTGACAGTCACGCTGGCGTACCTGATGCAGCGGCACCGGCTCTGCCTGCGCGACGCCTTCGAGCTGGTGCGCAGCCGCAAGACCGACATCGCGCCCAACTTCCACTTCATGCGCCAGCTGCACTGCTTCGAGCGCGACCTCGGCCTGCACGAGCACAGCGCCAGCCTGAGTAAGGTCTGTTTGTGTACTACCCGCCACCCGCCACCACACCATACGACACCACCGACACTGCTGCCTTCTCATACTTACTAATTAATTATTCACTTGAATAATTAATAATTAACTTAACTTTGATAAGTAATTTCACTATTCAAATGAATAGTAGAAGTATTTGCGTTTTGTTGCATAAAATGTTTTTTTAAGTCAAGATATAAACAATTACCACACGATCAATTTACTTATGTACATGTGTGTGTTTTCACGAAAAAATAAAATTCGGACGCGAATTTTAGTTATAACGAATTTGGTATAGGATTGGCACAATAGTTACCATTACAAATCATACATGGTGTTGCAACCAAATGTGTGATTAGATGTAATTTTTATTTGCAACAGAGTCAGAGTCTCGCCGCAAGAGATTCGATTGAGGAGACGGCGTCGTAGTGTTAGGAGTTGGACGCTATTGTAGAACTAATATTCGCGGCATTGGCCTGCTTCGGAACGAAGGTTGTCTTTAAGTTTGTTAGCACTGTACTGTACCGCCCATAGCGACCTCCAGCACTAGGCACACGACGTGCGATAGAACTACTAGACGGACTGCCATGCCTTGCGACTCCCTTATCCCGATGCTTGATTTGTATTAAATAAATTGTACAAATATTAGAACTGTATGGAAATTAAATTTCCTAGAAATAGTTAGTAGTTATATATTTATTAAAAAATAAATTGCAAAACTCATTTCCGATGAGTCCTTTGAAAATGAAATCGAAATTAATGTCTTCCGTTGCATATCAATGTTCTCAGGTTGATGTGCGACGAGAAACAGTTTCCAATTACAACATTACCAAGATTTGATTAAACTTCTCTATTCTTAAAAAATATTAATAAATATTTGTTAAAGAGGTTTAATTGAGTCTTGGAAAAGATTTACTCGTGACATCTACTCGTACTTGTTACAAGCCGTTTCATGCGGGTATCGTTTTATTAAATAAGAGAGGTGTTGCAGGTGCTGCAGGAGCTGGGCGTGCGTGAGGCGGGGGGCGGCGCGGTGGGCGCGGGCGCAGCGGGGGCGGCGCCCTGCGGCTGCGCCCCGCCCGCCGGCATCTCTCCGGACTCCGGCATCGAGTTCGACCGTTGGAGCGCCGCGCGCGATACGCCGCAATGACAGTTCTTCACGCCGCCCCACCAACAAGAACCCCCGCTGTGAGCACGCGCCGCACGCCAACACCGCACGCGTAGTCCTCACAGGCCTTGTCTCGGCCGCCAGCACTGCCCGCCCCGTGACGTCACGCCGCGCCGGCGGGCCTCGCGACTCTGAATATGTGTAAATCGACACAAGTTCGTGTGTCCGCTTCCCTGCTGTTTGTTAGTGTAGTAACATAAAGTGAGTGAACGCGTCCCAGAGTTACAAATTAAGCTCTAAGTACAAAACATTTAACGTTTAATGATGCACATATTCATAATCGTGAAGGCGTATCGTATGTGCACCGAGATGGTAGGTTAGGTAGAATATTCTCGGTCGCAGTCTCTCGGAGACGTCGCGAGTGTCCGGTTACAGTCGCTCGGCGTCCTGCTCGCACATACATTTCAGTGTTATAATTAAAGAACCAAAGTCCTTAGTTACGAAACACTTCATTTCATACAGACAAAAATAAATGTCTTCACATATAATTTTGTGATGGTTCCTTCTCAATAAGGCGAAAAACATTCTAGAATAATAAGAAATTTCTCACAAAATCTAAAGGAACCTTGAACAAAAATTTTAGTACACGATTTAAGTACACATTTTTTAATCGCCATATATGTATACGCTATGTACAGACTCGTATGTTCCCTAAAATTAGTTAAGCGATTTAAATAAGTTTTTACAAACAGAATGTACAAAGTGTCGTGCGATAGAAAGCACAATAGTACAAAAATATGAGGCGAGCGGCCCCGTGACCCCGTGACCCCGGGGGGCGGGGGGCACGATTAGTAATGGATAATGTATAATTAGCACGTTTAAATAATTGTTCAGGCACGCCGCGACCCTTCTAGACACGTAGTGATGCACCCGCGGCGATGGGGGCGGCGCCCGCCCCGCGCCCCGCCCGCCCCGCCAGTATCCTAGTTTAAGAGATTCGTGTAACTAAAATGTACTTTATAAATATTCGTAAGTCAATTTTATAAGTTTGATATATGTATATGTATCGTTAAGGTATCGGCCGCGACTCGGAATGCATTCCCGATGATATATCTTCCAATAATTTATGCATTTTATGTCCATTCTTATACTTTTACTGTATCGTGTCATAAAAATAGAACGTTTTTATTCGGAGCCGTTTGATAAACTGATGAATGACATTGTTCATAAAGGCGTCTCCTCCGTGAGGAGGCGCGCCGCCGCGGCCCCGCCAGGACTCGCCAGGACTCGCCGGCGTATTTTACTAATAAATATAGAGCATTTTGTATATTTTTCATAATAAAGAGGTTATTTATAGGAACAGGTCTTCTGATAACTCTTCCATTGTTGTTGACGTAGTGTCGTGTGAGTGCGTGAGGCGTGCGATATACTCTTAGGTAGTAATTGTTCATTATTAAAGGATACATTATTTACACATTTTACGACACAAGTCGACGACTCTGCGCGGCGCCGCGCCCGCCGCTGTGTCGAACAAACTCTATTTGTTTAGTGTACGTTAAGAGAATATTTATAGCGAATAATAGAGTTAATAAAATATTACTGTTTATTTTTCTATCGATCTTCCGCAGTCACTGTCTTGTACTCGAATGTTGCCGCTGTTTGTTCGTTCACGTGGCGACAGAGGTCACACAGGTCGTGTGTGCGCCGAGAGAGAATATTTTGAAAACCCTAATAAATAGGATTTTTCTAGTAAATGAGTATTTTTATATGAAATTGTGACAAATTTATCCACAGTTAGTTAAATAATTGAGGTTTATTTTGGAACATAACAGCCGACAGCAGCCATTGTCGCAACGCGTCTCAACACGTGATATATTAGTTTTTACAGTTTTTTATATTTCCATTGGCATTTATTATTCAACAGTTGTTAAATTATAATATATTTCTGAGAGTTCAGAATAAGTTTCGACCTCCTTTGAATGTGTAAATAAAACAAGCTTTAACATTAAGTATGTTACGGTAATGTAGTGAATTGTTACGAATTGTAAATTTGTTGTAGGTCTTAAGGCATATTGAGATTCGGCTTCCTAAACCTTCGATGCCAATTTATTTTGTAGTTGTCGGTGCAAACGAAACAAATATTTACATGCACCTTTCGTATACACGGTTACGTATTTACTCAGTGTACAGTTTTTTATGTTTAATTTGTAATATTAACAATACTTCAGTCGTAAACTGGGACTTCTGTTCTCTTTATTTAGATGTCCAATTTATAATCCCCCCCTCCCCCGCGCCGGCTACGATATATTTGGAGAAATACGAACATAAAAATTGATCGTCGAAAGTCCATACCTCAGTTAGTCTTCGACTAGTTTTATTCAAGACTTTACTAAAAACGATTGGTTTATTATTTCACGAAACATAATCTGTATTTTATACGAACTTGTCAGTTGTACTAGAAAAGTGAATTTTTATATTTCTAGAGGTAATATAACGCAGTGCACAAAGCCACCAAAGCCCGACACGTCTCGGGACACTCGTACTGTATTACAGTAACTATGTAATGTTCTTGTACCTGTGTATATTTTATTATTGTAACAATTATATTTGTTTTATTAAAAATGTATGTTAATTCGAATGTTACATTTTAGACAACTTTTTTTCATTCATTTTGTAAAGATGCAATCGTCAAAGAACACGCGCTCGGCAATGGCGTGATGATAAACTGTTCTCATAATGTCGTCAGCCAATCACATGCTGTATCTTACATAAAACATTATTTCGTGTCTAACAAGATGTCAGCACGATTACGGTGAGCAAGCGACGGCCACGAGCCGAGCGAGCGGGACTTTAGTCGATCGCATCAAAGCCACAGGCACACATATTATTAACCTCGATACAAAATATAAACACTGTTAAATTTATTTTGTGTTTCTTTGGATCCAGGACATCAATATCAAAAGCCCTTGTTTGTGCATCATTAAATGTTCCAACTTGGATAATAGAGTATAGAAGTAGAGAGATTTGCTTCGATCTGTTTCGCAAAAGGTTATTTTTCGCTTATGAAGTCACGGGAATAAACTAATTAACAATATCTATTTTCAAAATAATGTTACATGACCTTATCGCACACGAAATGCAATGCAGTCATTTTCAATCAATGTACAGTCGTATTGCCGGAGGGAGGACAGAGGATAGGGACTGGGTTATAGTAATATAGTAAAAAATTTCCTGCATCGGCATTTTTGAAAAAGATTAAAACGATATAATTAACAATATTTCAATGCCGAATGAAGATTTAAAAATAGAAACTTCATTTATTTTGTGATGGTTAATTTATTTTAATTGCTCTCTCGTAAGAATGTAGTACAACTAAAAGTTAATAGTACAATTTATCTCTGAAACAGATATTGCTAATCCATTACAATACAATAATATTGTAGTCACTAGGTTGTTTACGTTATATTATATACAAGCTACAGATTATATAATCCATTATAATTCTACAAAGAAATCTCAAAAGTACTAATTGACTATCGTTGGGTGTGGACTGGAAACAAATCCAGGAACTAAACTACATGCTCCTTGCTGCCGTCGTTGCCTAGCAAATCCTCTACATATGTAAACTCCTCATATAAATTCATTTTAAATAAACATTTACATATACAAACAGGTGTACAAAAATCTCAACACATTAGGACTTACCGGCTACGTATGTACAATAAAAAAAATCATCCGGGGAGCTGAAATTAGCTGCCGCTCTGCGCGGGCGCCGCCGCGAGAGACGCGACCTCCGCCCGCCGCTACGTCGATTGTATATAATTTTGGCACAAACGTGCTTAACAATAAATTGATATTTACATAAAAACACTTCACATTTCCTTATTGCTTTATGTTGATTGTAAACTGGATCGGCACTTACAATATTTAAAATTTTAAAAAGTAACCAATAACCTATGAATATAGCATTAAATATATAATATTACGTGCTAAATGTAAACATCGTGTTACACACATAAACATTTATGACGGACTCGAGTAGAGCGATAGGAATGATTCTTATAAAAAGATACAAATAGAATAATAGATCCATTCTTTGGAATGTAATGAAGCTTGAATATTGTAAAGTGTGAAGCGAGAAGTCAATGGATATGTTAGATTACTGACTAAGGTACACGCAAAGGCCTCCGCCGACGTCACGCGGTCTTGGTCCTCCCGGTTAATAAACCTCTAACGTACAAAATACAAACGTAATGCAATATAATTTTCTTACAAATGGCACACAATATAATTTATATTTTAAATAATAATTTATCGATCTCGATGTGCCATCACTATTTCATGATAATTGAACCAAAGTATATATCGCGCTAGCTGCTAAGGCGACTGCTCTAAACTATGTCCTAATACATTACCACTAAAAATATATTTATTTGAAATCGTTACTTACATACTGAAGTCGACGTGTAAATTGGTGCCATGTCCCTGTGAAGGCAATCTCATGAACTTTGTCCAGAATCGTACGCAGCCTCGTCAAGAACCACCGCGAGGTGCCTTTCATAAGGAATCACAAAATACAGAAACTGTATGCAGTTTCAATATCGACATAGAATATAAATAAGTCGCATACATTAAGTTTGTAATGAATAAAATCTCTCTTATATATAATACTTCGTTTCCTGATGATTTAAGTAGCTGGGTGGCAGAGCGGCGCGGCGGCGGCGCGGCGCTCTCAGTGCACTGCGTCGATGTCGCGCTGCGCTCGTGATATTTTCACCTTCAATAAAAGAAGTAGTATGCTGTTATACAAAATTAACAACGTTACGACTAGAAAAGGTTTTACTTAGAGATTTGTTAACATAACGCATGGTATAGATGCAGCGCACTGGACGAGGCCATACCTTGTCCTTGGGGGTGGACCGGTCGCCCGCCTCCAGCGCGAACATCTTCATCTTCTCCTTGAAGGAGAGCTGCTCCGGCACCGCCGCCGGCGCCGCGCGCGCCTGTTGCTCCGCCAGCCGCCGCGCGCGAGGGTCCCTACGAGACACAATACGATGGTTATAAGAAAAATAAGGAAATTGGAAACGTTATTTCCTATAAAAAAAATAAAGCCAAGAAAATAAGTGTCACAACTTACTAGTCATTACAGGAATAAATAAACTTTATAAAAGAAAGATCTTTAAAAATATATTCGTGATACCATTTTTTATTAGAATGCTACGTACCATTTCAATCGCTGAACATCCTGTTGTATCTTACAAATCATTAATATGCAGTTGTACTCTTATTATGTATACGGTACGGCTGCAACGCTGCGGTCCCGAGGTTCGATTCCCAGGTGGGGGAAAATTATATTGGGTTTTTCAACTTGATATCAGCCCGGAGTTTGGAGTTTGTGCCCGACATGGCGATAGGCTCGCCCCCTGTCACATTATGTGACGAAAAACATACGGCGAAATATAGGTAAAATGAGTTGTACCTCTGCCTATCCTTTCAGGGAATACAGGCGTGATCTTTTTTCATTTAAATTTAAAAATCGTACAAGTATAACAGAAGCTATAACGCTTGTAATCTCGACGAGTGGCCGGAAGTGACGTAGTAAGAATGTCTGAGTACCTGTAGACCTCCTGCGCGCCGATGACGCCGGGCGTGTGCGCGAGCGGCGCGCCCGGCGACGTGCCCGCGCCCGACACCAGCCGCTCCGCCTCGGAGATGAAGCGCTGACAACAAATATATGCGTAAAGTAATGTCCTGACCAAACTATATTCACGTACATTGCAACGTATGTCTTTTTAACTAAAGTAGTAGGCCTCTCCCAAGGATCGCCACAAAAAGAAATAGCGGTTTAATTATGGAAGAGCACCCAAGTTTCATTTAAAAACAATATAACTAATGCTGAAGATGTTCATGAGACAAATTTACTTAAGTTTGACAACACATAACTTAATTATAATTGTATTAGTAACAACTGTGCATTATTTTGTATTAAATAGTAAAACTATTAGTAATTAAAATATAACGAAGCTGGAAGCTTCGTTATATTTTAAAAATAGTCCTTACATCTGGGTCTTCTCTAGGCGGCGGGTCAAGTGGCGGCGGGGAAGACGTGGGCGGCGCAGGGGGCGGGGCGACGGACGCGGCGGCGGGCGGTGCGGAAGTCACAGAGGCGGCAGCGGGAGCGGAAGAGGGCTCAGCAGAGGCAGAGGCTCTCTCGTGAAACGACACACGTTTGTCTCTAGACGTGCTCAGCGGCGATCTGGAATAATTTTTAGAATGAAAATTTGTGATATTTCTTAATCAGGAAGAATATGCATTTTCTCTTAATTTCCTACAAAATATTTCACTGATTTGAAACTACAATGTCACAAAACTTTTTGCGGTTTTTTTATTACATTATTCAAGAAAAATTATTTAATTCTGCAATGAACTTGAACATTTTTATGATCTCTGTTTCAGTTTATGAATACATAACCAATAAATCATACAAGCATAATACTGACTGTGGTGCAACTGTGGGTAAAGTCAGCGTGTGCGGGGCCATGTGCGCGTGCGCAGGCGGCGCAGTGTTCGCGTCATACGCGGCGGGCGACAGTGCGCGCCGCCCCGCCATCACGGCAAAAGAGGAACCGCGCTCGGGAGGTGCGGGCGCGCCCGATGACACGCTCAACCCCGACACGCTATCCGCTAGCTCCGACATGCGGCTTTCCTCCAAGGTCTGAAAATTAATATTTTTATAGGTAATTTATGTCTTACTAAGAAAACGTATGAGGAATATTCAAGTATAAAAATAAATATGCAAGACTAACTGTGTCGGCGTATCCATTAGAGATATCGCTGCGGGGATTAGATTTAAGTATAGACTTGGGGGGTTGCTGCAATTGCGGTAGTGTTGTTTGCTGCATCTGCTGCGAGTTCTGCACCGACTGCTGCTGCTGCTGCTGGTGTTGCGCCAACTGCTGCTGCATTAGCTGCGAGTGCTGCGCCAGCTGCTGCATTTGGTGCGAGTGCTGTGTCATCTGCTGCTGGTACATTTGTTGCGAATGATGCTGCTGCATCTGCTGTGAATGCTGCTGCGCTAACTGCTGCTGCTGTAGATTCATCTGTTGCTCGGGAGAGGGCGATCTTGATGCCGATCGTGAGTCGCACTCCTCGTCTACACCAAGCTCTGCACCTCCACCATCTTCCTGTTATTAAGAAAAATAAGTTGTTAATCTTTAAAAAAAATCTATCATCAGTTTCATGCCTTTGCAGCGGGCGCTTTTGATATTATTTTATCTACTTTGTCTAAAATATCTGAGTTTCAATTAAAAAGAAACTTAGATTCTTACTGAAGTTACATAAAACATTGTTACGCTTCCTACGCAATCAAAATAAACTACTAAACGTATTTTTCAATAGGGACATAAACTCCGACTCGACCTCAAGCGGCCGGCGGCCCACCGAGGTATTGTATGGCGAGATAAAACTCACCACCGCGATGCAATATTATATACCTTGTCGCAGCGCCATCTATTTGCGATGACTTAAAACGGCGCCAACAAATATATAACCTAAGGTAAACGTACTTGGTCATGCTGCGTCGCTCGGCGCTCGAAATCTCGTTCCAGCTGCAAAGCGCGGAGCTGCTGGTTTTGTACTGGAGTCCGCGACGCTCCGAGCGCTAACAACTGTGCTATAGCTGCGTCCCTGTAACACCGATCATTTAAACTATAGTTTTAATTTGACGCATATTAAGGAGAAATTTGGGAAATAACTACAAAAGCAAAGATCATTACAATGCTCAGTTTGCTTGTCTTGTAATGTTCTCGATCGCAGTGAGCTACTAGGTGATGTTACGAAGCTATTACTTAACCAAAGTAGAAACTTGTACACAGTGCCATCGGAATTCTTTAATTATTCGCCATAAGAACAACCTGACCTCACGCGCTTATAGTGTAGTTAGACTTAAAGAAATTGTTTGTGTGTGTATGTGTTACCTGCGCGCTCGCGCCGCCGCGCGGCGTGCCTCCGCCTGTCGCTCGCGCTCCTCGCGCTGCCAGGGGTTGTGTGCGGGCTGCTGCCGCGCGCCGCCCGCGCCCCCCGCTCCCCCAGCGCCCCCCGCCGGGTACACCGACACCACCGGCGGCTCCAGCGCGCTCGCTACGTACCGCTCTATCAACATCAACACTAGTTACAAACATTTTGTTTTTAAACTTTTGATAATACTTTCAAATGAACCTAGTGCTTAAAACTTTGTTTCATATAAATTAGTATTAAAATAAGATGTTTCATTAAAGCTATCAGTACCATCCTCAGGCTGGACGGTGTTGGTGTTCTGCGACTGCTGCAGTTGTTGAATCTGTTCCTCTTCCGTGTCCGCACGCCGCGCGCCCTGTCCATTTCAAGTTGTTTAAAAAGATATAGTTAAATATTGTAAAATTTAAAAATAATTGAGAATTTGAATCGCCTTTTGTTACTCAATATATACCTGCGGCTTGGGAGCGACCGGCGGCTGCGATCTTTGTGGAGATGGCGGGCCCGGCGGATGCCAATCGTACCTATGAAACAAGATAAGATAAATAAATCATTAACACATATTTATTACTTTCATCTATTATAACTGGATCAGTCTATATTCATATTGTATTAACCGACTGACCTCTGCGGTTGATTGTGCTGATTGTGGTACATTGCGGGTGCAGGCTGCGCCGTCTGCGAGTGCATGTACTGGTGCACTTGGGTCTGCCCCGCGGAGAGCTGCGGCGACGGCTGCCGCGGGTAGTGCATCGCGCTCTGGTGGATATGCATCTGACTCTGGCTAAACTGTCCCAGGTGCTGCCCCATCTGACCCGATTGGTTCAACGAGCTCATGTGATGTCCCGGTTGGTTTTGATGCAGTTGATTCAACTGCAAATCTAGCTGACTGGATTGGTATCCCGTTTGAGCCAGTTGGTTTTGAATTTGGTTCGCTTGGTGTCCAATCTGGTTCGGATGTTGGTGTGCCAGTTGATGTGGTGACATCTGGTGTGCGTGCTGGCCCTGGTGCTGGTGCGGCAGTGTGAGCTGTTTCTGTTGTGACAGAAGCTGCTGCTGCTGCTGTTGCTGCTGCCTTCTCGTTACTTCTTCAGACATTTCCGCTAACTTAGCTGCTCTGACGCTCGCAGAATTTGCAGTGTTATTCTGAAAAAGGGAGACAAACATAAACTAACGTTTGTACATTATAAAGTCTTTCATTACATTTATAATTTACCTTTATGAAAGGTCCTACATTTTCTGGTTACTATTTACTTAGTCTAATATACTGGTTGATTTTAACTAATAATTAAATCAATATTATGTAACGACAATGAAAATCTAGCTTTAAAATTAAAGCAGCTGTTTATACTTCACAGTCGTCAGCACAATACATGATAAAGAAAAAAAAACAGCGAAATTACTACCACAAGTTTGTTTCAACAAAGACCAAGTAACAGAGTCATTTTAAGAGACAACAACTTTTGCTTAAATCTTAAATACATTTTTATCGAATATACTGTTAGAGTAGTAGTATAAACAGTTTGTCATACCTGTTGATGTGGCGAGGATTCCGCCTGCGGCTCTGTGGCCCCCGCCGCGAAATGAGCTGACTGCGGCCTATTACCGGTACGGTAGTTCCACCACCTGTGTACCAGTTATTAATATATAATCATTCTTTCATAATACGTAAGAAGTTAACAATGGTGAAAACGTATTAATGGCCTCTGTTTTTTATGTAACTAAGTTTAGAGTGTACCTGTCTTGCTGTCCTTGGTGCTGGGAGTTGACGGAGGAAAGGTTCTGATAGAAGGCGTCGCCTTGCGCGGCCGCCGCCAGGTTGTGACTACTGCGCGACTTGCCCGCCCACGCGCCGCCGCCCGACTGGCTCGAGCCTACAGGACTGAGGGTGCCACTGGAACATACACCACGCCATTATAAACATGTTTTATAAGACATTTAGCAAGACGTAGTATTATTGCAGTAATTATACACGAATATGACGACACTCATTATTCGGAAACATGAAAATATAATGCCGGGGTAAATAGACGCTACTAAGCCATTAGCCTAAGATAAAGCTTAGCGCCGTTCTAAACGCGACATTCAAGTAAATAAAAAGCATTTATTTTCGTACAGTTATATAAAAACTTTGATTGAAAATGCTTTGTCTATTTGAGTACGCTAAGAACTAGTTTTGGTTAAGCCATTCCTCAACAACGACCTATTCTTAATTATTATTTAAATATGGCGTATGTTTTCTGTGGTTTCCATTTCATACTAAAGGTTTTGATTCGTTTTGTAGAGACAATACTGACGTGTGCAAGGGCGCGGGCTGGGGCTGCGGCTGCGGCGCGGCGTGCGCGGGGTGTGCGTTGGGCGATGCGTGGTGCAGCGCGGGCGTGCTCTTGCTCGGCTTCACTGGCTCGGCCGCCAGCCGAGACGGCAAGTCGCGTTCCGACGCACGACGTAGAGCACCGCCTGTCAAGGAAAGCTAATTAAGTATCGAACTAAACAATTCAAGAACGTCTGCTTACAGATTTGAGGATATAAAGAACATTAGAAACATTTAAGAATTAATCAAGTCTAAATTTTTGAAACCATAAAAAAAAATTGAAACATAAAATTGTGATAATAAAGGATCGTACAATAGTTTCCCCTATACTAAGAACAGAACGTGCCAGTTATTTCACTGTGTTACTGTTTTATAATAATAAAAATACTACAATGCTAGAAAGGAAAAAAATAAAAGGTATAAATATTCTAGGTCTTAATTATTTCCTTAAAACCATTTTGAAGCAGAAAGTGAAGCAAAAATCACAACACGACGCTAAAAAAAATAGTGTTATAAAATGAAGGCAAAAACCTGCAAATAAACCTGAAAAGAAATTACTCATGCAACAGCAAAAATCATAAAATTATATCGACGAACGAATAAAATGAGTGCGGTGGCCTAGAACACACCTATTTCATGCGAGTGTGTGTCTTACGCGGGCTTTCGAGTTGAACGCGGAGTTTTTTCTTCAGTACTCGTGAGCCGACGTCGAGCTTGTCCGAGTAAACTGTCGCGGTGTCTGCACTGCCGCTGCTAATGTCCGGACAGCTCTGGGCCACGTTGTTATACAAATGCCGGCTGGCGTCTGGACCTCTCTCTATAGACATGTCCAGTAGTGAAGCATGCTTGTGGGGTGTCATAGCAACAATTCGTGGAGACTTTAAATTACTTACTTTCTCAAAACTACCACTATTGGGTAAAGAATCCTTACTAGTTTTAGTCCGAACGGAAGTTATACTCGACTGATTAGACTTTAGTCTGATATTGTCTAGTGTGATCGTTCTAGGTTTCTTTTCAATAAACTCGTTGAATGTAAGACTACCGCTGTGGGATGCGTTGTCGGTATGTTCCTCCGAAGGCAGGTTCGGTAGCTCGAATTCGTTTCCTTGCGCGAGAGTATCTTCACTGCCTCTCGAACCGTATCTGGACCAATCCTCGAGCTGTATCAAGATGCTCTTTACTTCGTCGTCAGACATTTTGGTATCCTTCGAGTAGCTCGTGTCGGTTTTATTGTTATCGAAATATATGTCGGCTAAACTGGTGCTTATTGGTAAACAGTCCTTACGTTTAGTATCTGTATCATCGCGGACGCAAAGATTTGGACTAGATTGACAGTTCCGCTTGTAGCTTTTCACACAATATTTCAAATTTATTTGATTAAAGCGTTTGGTCAAAGCTTTAACCTTCCCAAAAGCGGGTCTATATTCATCGGGTGATTTCCACGATTTTCTGTCAACGCTGTCTAATATTTGCTTTGTGTCATTTCTTATAACATTCGGGATAACTTTGTCTATACGCTCGTATTTTTCATTCATAGTTTCGTCAAAAGATTCCGAAGTGGAAGAAGTGGACGGTCCTTCGGTTTCCTCCGATTTACTTGAAATTGACTTAGACATGTTAAACAGCGTTGTTTTTAAACGACTGTGAATGCTTTCTATATTTTTACTTTCCTTTTCAAGATTCAAGCTTAGTTCTTTTTTTCTATCAACCAATGACAGCGACTCGGACAGAGTTTGAGTTACGTCAGGTTCGGGAGAGGAAGACGTCTGACATTCGGCGTCCGCGGTGACCGGTCTCTTTTCATCGTACTGGTCTATCGATACAGACGGAAGTATCCTTCGAATTTTCGGCGTAGCGACTCTTTCATCCGCGCAATCGTTTTCAAATATAACAGGTTCCGAGTTCGGCTCGTCGATGTACGGTATCGGCTGTGCCTCGGGCTGCGGGGTGCGGCAACACTCGCAAGCGCTGACGCAGTCGTCGACGCCCGTGCACCGTCGCCTGTAGCTCTCCGCTTCCTTTGCGCGCACATTAAACAAGTCTAGGGTAAGTTTGGTGTCGATCGGACGCATTTGGGGCGGCAAGCAAATGGCGTCGCCGCTTTCACTCGACTGATCGTAATTTGCAGGAGGCTCGGGAACCGGCGGTGCTTCCTCGCGAGGTGGGCAAGGGCTGTGAGATTGTGTTTGATGCTGTCTTTGTTGTTCATCGAAGTCTTCGCAAGTAAATGTAAAGATCGGTATGGGGCGCGGCGAGGCGGGACTGCTTTTGAGTTCGATCGGACAGCCCGGCGTCTCTGGAGACAGATCGTCTTGTAGTTGATTATTTTCTCTATCTAAAGTTATAATTAATCTGGGTATTGAACCGTGATAGTGAGGATGACGTTCCTCGCTATCGTCCGTACTCGATTCCGTAGATTCGTCCCTGAGATGAAATAGGTCGTACACCGGCCGACGACCGTATCCTGCAATTCGAAACACATGTGAATACCGATCAACAGACGGACAATATTCCAAATCCAAAAGCGAAAATAGATGTCGCAACAAAAACAAACGGACCATCACCTTCAAACAAACAAATAATTCTAAAACAAATTAATTAAATAAATCTGATTTTTTTCAAGACAAACCAAACAAAAATAAAACCAGATGGGAACACAACAAAACCAGACATTCGTACGACTGAAATAAAAACGAAAACACATAAGAAGCGAGCGGGTTAGTATGTGGTAGAGTGCCTGCGGTGGCGAGCTCGGTGCGCGGGTCGGCGGGGCGCAGCAGCGCGGGGTGCGTGTTGGTGTAAGTGCCGGAGTTGCGGCGCCCGCGGTCCTCGTACTGCACTTCCTCGTACTCTGCACACTCAACTTGCGTCACTCTATATCCTCACAGGTTAATACTTCATAGGGTATTTTACTTTCACTGTGATAATAGTATTAGTAGCGCAGTAGACTAGTAGTGTTGAAATAATAGTAGTGATTGTAATAAAAATACCTTGACGTTGGTTGTACGCGGGCTGATGTAGCAGAGTGGCCAGGCCGTGCAGCACTGCGCCTTGCTTGGCCACCTCCAACGTGACCGTAGGTCCAGTGCGGACAAGATATTCCGCTGCCTACAAGTAACATTAATTCAGCAAAATGTAATATTTATATATTAACTATTTTGAAATATTATAAATAATACTAGTGAGTTAAAAATGTATTTTTTTATTGTATACATTAAGGAGCTAGTAACGAGTTATAAAGTTTACTAGCAGTATTTGTTATTGTTTCGTTCTCACCTTTTCCTGCGTGATGCCGACGAGCGAGTGACCGTCGACGGAGAGCAGCTGGTCGCCGGCCGCCAGCCTGCCGTCGGCCGCCGCCGCGCCGCCTGCCACCACTGACTTTATGTAGATGCCCAGCTTGCTCTGACCGGCACCCTGCAATATTAAAATAATTGCATTGCATAGCATATGGTCACATACAATCGCTACAAAATCGATAACACAGTCTTTATGTATCTGGTGTGTATACCTTGGCTGCTACTATACTGAGGCCCATGCCGGACGAGTTCTTGTTGAGGCGCACGATGAGCGGTCGCGTGTCGTGGCGGGGTTGCGTGGCGTGCGCGGCGTGCGTGGCCAGGTACACGGACCAGGCGCCGAGCGCGCGCGGCTGGTGCACGAGGCGGCAGAGCGCGCCGCGCTGCAGGGGCGCCACGAACTCCGCCAGGCCGGGCGGCACTCCGCGCACCACCTCCGCGCTGAACCCGTCCCCGGGGATCAGCAGCGCCGCGCCCAACCAACGGCTCTCTTCTGCGCGGATCTGGTAATTGAATGGTGTTTTAGTGAACATGGTGCTCCATAATTCCCCCATTTCTATTCCCTCATCGAACGCATAGACCCAAGTGGTGTTTCTTTTTTAATTATTACTATACAAAGCAAGATTTTTTTAATTATTGTCTGTATAATTTTCAAGATAAGAATGAATAGACTGATACTGAACTACACAACATCATTTAACCAAATCGCAACTAGAAAACAGATGAAGTTTTGTTCAACAAGCTTTACTTTTCGAAGGAAAAAAAGGACACTAAGAATTTATAGTAATGTATACCTCTCTTCCATCAGCCCTGTAGAGCTCGTCGGCGAGTGCGCGCGCATGCGCGACGGCCGCCTCCACGATGTCGGGCGGCGCGACGGGCGCGAGCAGCGCGCGCACCTGCACCGAGTTGAGCTTGACGCACGCCGACAGCGCCGCGCGCACCTCCTCCGCCGTGCGGTACTCGCCCTGGATTAGTCGAGCTGAAACAATCATTATTAAAGAAACGATTTTTACTTTGCTTGTGTGATTGTTTAAAGTTGCATAATTGATAGATCGTCAATCAGATACTATATAAAGTACGAAAACACTACGGCAGTTAAAAAACTGACTAAAAAGAGGTAGGAGTTTGAAAACTAGCATATTTATTTTATGTAAGAAGAAAACTAAAATGTTTTGATGTTCAACATGACATTGATATGTGTAACGGATAGTCTATGTGTGAGTTCTCTCATACCAGCTTGGTGTGTGCGCGCGAGGTGGCAGTCTGCGGCGAGCTCCAGGCCCTGGCGCTCCGCCCATGCTGCTAGCAGCGCCAGCCGGCCCGACAGCGCGGCGCCCCAGCGCGCGCTTACCGTGCCCGGCTCCAACACCAACTGACGAATATATTCATGTTTGATTCTTTATTTACTCATTTGGGGTAAACGAGATGAGGTTCGAGGTACATGAAGGCCTACAATCAAAAGATGTGAAGAGTAAACTTAAAATATATCCCACGCCTGTATTCCCCGAAGGGGTAGGCAGAGGTGCAACTAGTACACCCACATTTCGCCATATGTTTTTCCGTGCAATAATGTGATAGGAGGCGAGTCTATCGCCATATCGGGCACAAATTCCAAACTCCGGGCCGATATCAAGTTGAAAAAAACCATTATTATTATTATTCCCGACCCGGGAATCGAACCCGGGACCGCAGCGTTGCAGCCGTACCGTATACATAATATGTAATACGTGATACCACTAAGCCACCGAGGCAGTTTTCTCTAAGACGTTATAAGAGGACAGTGATATGGCACCTTGTTAAAGCAATAAGCATTGATGTAATGGAAGAGATGCGAGAAGAGTTGTATGGTGAGCGCGGCGTTGACGCGGCAGCGGCGCAGCAGGACCATGGCGGCGGCGAGCGCCTGCAGCGTGGGCGCGGTCGCCTCCGTCGCGTCGCTCAGCGCGGGGCTGTTCAGTGTCACCAGCGCCCGCCCCAGCTCCTCTTGGAAACACGTTACTAGGTTGCTGTGGAATTACAATAAACCTATACAAAACTATAATTTCTCATTTCGATACGGTCTTATGTTAGTTACATACATTTTTCATTCAAACACGGTTGCATAATGTTAGTTACAAATTAATTTAAGTTATAATATTTCGTGGACCATAAACCTCGTATGATATTAACACGCTTGCACATGTTTCGGTGACAATATCTAAGTATCTCACTTTTCACAAGATAATTGTAATTTATAGAAATAAAAAAAAAAACTTAATTTCGGAAGACTAAGAATTAAAAATATAAAAATATTTTATACCTAAATGCGTTCTGGACGGTTTGGGGCAGTAGTTCTTGAGCTTGCGTTGAGAAAGATGAAATGTGGCGATCGCACTTCAGGAAGTGTAGGAGTTCACTGGCATTCGCCATCCAGAAGGCTTGCGCGGCAGAGTCCGTGCAACGTTCCTAGGGCAAAAAAGCACATTATTTGATTGCATTACATTTTTCAACTTGACTTGTGTTGACTGTATATTGTCACTATAACAATAATTTGGTTTCTTTATTTGTACGCAATACAGACAGGTACCTGTACGGTGGCGTGTATGAGCGTGGCGACGTGGTGCAGGAAGGCGGTCAGCTTGTGCGCGCGCTCCGTCGGCGTCAGCTCCGGCCGGTAGTGCGTGGAAGCTCGGTATCTGGTGACACATGTTTATAACAAAATGCAACGATTTGTTTACGTACATATTGATATATACGATTACGATTCATTTATTTTAACGGGGTTTAAAATTGAGAGAACGCAATTTTTAAGTTTTAACTTTTGCTTTTTTTTTTAATTTTTCATTGCTTCTAAAAGTTAATGCTTTTATTTTTTTTAACAAGGAATGAAAATACAATTCGAAAAGGAAATTCAAAGTACCTGGCACATAAATACAAGGTGTAGACCGGAGCGAGTTTGAATGCGGGCGCGTGCGGATCGAGCCGTGTGATGACCGCGGCGAGGAACTGCGCCTGCCCCGCCTCCGGGAACTCCAGCACTGCCGGCAGGATCGCCTCCTGCCCCGGCCGCGCGCACGTCGACGACCTGACAAACATTGGTAACAGGGCATTGTAAACGATACTTGTATTATGTAATTGACTACTCTATTGAGTAACGGTTAGAATATAGTCATTACGTTAAAGGTGGCTTGGCTTCGATACGATCGAAAAAACACTATTACTAAAGAAAAGTTCTTAGACAAAGATGCTTTTCGTAGAACATAGAAGTCTTATCAAAACAATCCATATCCGGTACTATTTAAATCGTAAATCAACACTAGGATTGGAGATATTGTCCAAAAAGTTAAGTAGATGACACCAAACAACAATTTGTGTACTTTTAGTTTTCGTTAAGGTCTCATTGGTGAAATTTTGAACAAAAAGTTGTCGAGTATTTACATTTTATAATTGATAAGAAAAACGTTTAAAAACTGTGTAAGCTGAGCATAGCGAGCCAGCGGGCTTGCGCACCTGAGTGTTCTCACCATTTAGGGAAAGCGATTCGAAATGTGACATTAATTGAAAACTCTATTACTTTATTCATTTCTAATATAATTGTTAGAAACTTACCTTTTGTGCACAAAAAAGATATTACTTTTATATGTTAGTATTTTTTATTACAACTAAAAGTAATGAAGGCAAAGTGTCCATCTATATGAATATTTTAGTGCCACAATAGTATCAAGAACATTCCATACCTGTTATCGTGTCCCGAGCCCCCGCTCTTAGCGCTGCAAATGCTTTTGGTCTCGACGTTACCGTCCAGGTCGAAGGTGGTCTCGTAGTTGTCCTTGTACTGCGAGCCGGTGCGGCTGACGCCCGCGCTCTGGTCCTGATCGTTGTAGGCCGAGCCTGAGGGCTCGTCTCTCATGTAGTCGTCCTTGGAGTCGCTCAGGTGCTGCGACATCATGAGCGACTCGTTGTCTAGTTTCAACGTGTTGTTGTTGTAAGGCGACATGGTGTCATTGCCGTCTCTGTACGCGAACGCGTCGTGCGACACGGGGCTCACGGTGCCCGGGTACTCGGTGTCGTTGGTGACATTCGCGTTCGAGTTCGCGTCGAGATCGGCGTGGTGAGACGCGAGTGAGGTGGGAGACATGGCACCGCTATTCTCGGCCGACGTCGGCGATCTAACGCGTTAAATTTTAAAACAAGCATGTATCGGTGAGCCAGTGACAGAAACATGCAACGAAAAAAAAAACAACAATGAACAAACATAATCACATAACATAAAAGATAAAAGTGATTAACAAGCAACAGTTTTGAATCTATACATTTTGAGTTAGAGCTTAAATATAAAACAATGTTGCAGTGTACGAATGAAATATCTACTTGAAATTAGACATCTATAAGTTTGTACTCTACAATAAATTGGAAAATTATCTACAACATTTAAAAGACGATTAAAACACTTCAATTGTCACCTGTCGTATATGGATCCGGAGCCGTAGTTTTGTGACTGGGCCAGGTTCCTGTTCATGAGATTCTCCTGCGCCGGGTCCACGAAACGGAAGGTGGAGACGCGACCAAACTTGAGTAGACAACCGTGCTGAGAAAGAAAGTAGTTTATTCTAATTGATAGTTACAGTAACGGAACTATGCAGTAAACAACATAATCGTTTTATTTATTGTAACGATATCGTCTGTAATAAAAAAAATTAAAAACAAGTATTAAGGTGAATGGTTATGAATTTAGATTCATTCTGAATTTCTCAGTACCAAATATCATTTTTTCTTCTACTATTCTATTTTTTGTTACTGTTTTGTGAAAAAAAAATTATAAAACATTTCGTTGTTAGACTTAAACTTATTAAACCAACAAATTATTTAAAATCCTTGTTTTTTCTATCAGTTTGTTACAAGAAGATACACACACACTTACTCCGAACTTGGTATAAGCAAAAGTGATTTTTTTTCGAACTTCATTAAGTTTTAAAATAAACGATCAGTAAGTTTGTAATTCCGTTCCCACGTGACGTTTTATGGACATGCCATGCCTTGGCAAGGACGACAGAATGACTCATTGCCTTGACTCTTATATTTCCTTCATGCACCACATGAAAACAGTCGATAATAAAACTATTATTTTACAACATGTGATAGCGTGATCCTTTCGTACCATATACAAACGGTAGTGTGACCAGTAATTACTTGCCGTTTACCCCTACCACATAAAGCGGTCATAGAATTACTTAAGCTTTGTAAATTGGCAACGACCTTTAAACGTAGGGTCATTACAACAGATATGAAAGTAAAAGCCGAGTCGAACAATAAAGTACGGCCGTAAGCTGCGTTAATTAAATGTCGAGTACAATATAAAGGAGAATCTACGTCGAATAAATAATTTCGTATATGTTATTGAAAACATATTAAGACTAATTCTGAAATGGGCCGAATAGCGAAGATGAAGAAGGCGGGGCACACAAGGATGACGGGCGTAAATGGTTTTCTACTACCCTTAAACTAGAATATTAGCAATATAGTGACAAATTGCCTGATGACCATGAAAATTGGATTTTTATAAAGGTAGAAATTATATGAAATCAAATTTGTTGGCTTGATTTAGTTTATATGTGTATATTCAAATGTTTCAAAATAAATTAACGCCAATATTCTAACGCACTACGAAAAATAAGGTGATAGATTCGAGTGCGATATTATCTATCACAAATTGGTAATAGTTGCATTCGAAAGTAAATATTACTTCTATAAATATATACTTTTTTTATTAATAGTAAATGATTTAGCTCAAAATCCTATATACCGGTTCGAAATGCAATAGTACATGGGGTTTATAAAATACTGAAATAAAACTTAATAAACTCACAAGCGCGTGAAATAAAATATTTTAAATCCAGCTTATAGCTTTAATAAATACTTATTCACTACAAGAGACTATCAATATTTCTCATTGAAATTAAGGAAAACTTTAATTAAAGAGGTACAAATTGACGACAAAGTTTCAGTTTAACTGGCCTACAAAGTCATTCTCTCGGCGCGTTAATAATTTAATAGAGTAGCTTTACGAAATATACGAGGGCAAGTCAGAGATAGGGTGGGGGCTTAGTGACTTTTAGATACGACTCTATGTTTACTATGATAGAGCTGGCCGAACAAACGAAAGATTTTTAAACAACAATAAGTTGACATAATTTAAAAAATATACTAGTGTTTTATCTGCCTTAAAATTAGGATAACTTTATGTTTTTACAGTGATAATAACGGAAAAGACAATAATTAAATTAATTTTACTCAGTAGTATTATACTAAAGATGGTAATAAACTACATCTTGCAGAGATCATTGCACTGTTAATTAAAGCGGATACACATTTACCAAATAATTTCAACTCGGGCAATGCTCTCTCCGTCTACTAGACGAAATGAAACGAGGAATAGTAAAAAATAAACATTTCAGAACTCTTTTAAAAGCTGAAGTGCATCAATACACTAATCTTAATCAAATTGCATTTAAAATATTTTTCAAACTAAAACACAGTCGTTTGTTATGATTTAAATACAGAGAGTGTATATTTAACAAATTGCTATTAATTAATTTGGCAAGCCTTCAGAGCCTAATCAAGGTCCTGTGGATATTACTTACACTATGTTGGTATCAAGAAAGAAACGAATGGTAAATTTAAGGCAAGGCCTACACTACTCCTATTGTATGTATACCATAGTCCAAATGATAGGTTGTTGGCCTCATACGAGTAAATGAACATAGATACCTGTAGACGCTGCGAGTGCGTGACCCTGCGACCGTTGAGGTAAACCTGAGCGTCGGGGTGCAGCGGTGTGACGCTGTAGCCGCCGTCCGCCGCCGCCACCACGCAGTGCCGCGGCTGGATCGAAGGCCCGTACAGCTGCAGCCCGGTGCCGTTCCCGGAACCCACCTACACACATCAACATATTTAAAGGTAGACGAGTAAAAGGTTCACGGGATTTTAAAATAAACAACGCGACTGACATCCGAAATAAACAAATAAATGACCCTTAGTTAAAACCCCTAAAAGTATAGTGTAGATATGTAAAGTATGCAATATTAAAATTCAAGCATTCCCGAACGGCATCGGACACGAAAAGCTAGTGTTTTAATGGTTATTTTTTTACTTATTTCACATGTCAAGGCTATATGAAAATTCCACAAGTACGACCGTGGTAATAAATAATCCAAATCCTTTTATAAACACGTTCCATTCCAGAAGGTTACAAAAATTTACAAAGCCGTAAATTTTGGGATGTTTTAGTTATAACTGGCTATAAATTTATTTTACGGTTTAAGAATATATTTTGTAAAACTCGCAACTAAGTCGATTTGAGTGAGAAGCATTAAAATCTTAACGGACTTAAGCTAAGCACAATATGCAAAATTTTATGTTTTCAACTATTGGATTATTGTAAAGAAACGTTGAAACAAAAATAGCATTTTCAATCAAATGGCTTTAAAATGTCTGAAATTTGCAATTGCATTCAAACACAATTTACCGCAGTTGAAGGCAACAAAAAAAATTGGAGACTTGTGTAGTATTGTCACGAAAAAATTAACTATAAATAATTACAAAAACTTAATGCATGAAACAAACATAAAAAGTTACTGCAACAAGAGAATTATGATCTAAAAACTCAAACCGGGCAGCTTCATACGTCAACGGAAATGAAATATCCGCGAACACCGAGTGAAAGCTCTTACGCGACGCATTACCTGATCTGATTAAATATGTACCAAGGTAATGTTGACATTATACATAATAATATATTTAATGTGTTTACATATAAAATAACAAGTTAATATGCACCTAAATAATCTAAACTCCATACTGACATGGCAAACAAGTTAAGGAAACAATGTTTTATAGAAGAATCTTAAGAGTAATTAGTAGTAAATAGAATTTAAATCTTTAGATTCGGAGCAAAATTAACTAAACTGGCTACATTGGCTAATAGAATTTTTTTTTCATTAACAAAGTTACATATATAAATAGTTGACAAACATTTAAAGAAATATCATAAAAACCGTAATTATAAGCTGACCTAACGGATAATGGTTGCATACAATATATGCGGTCACGCCAAACCCTTTTTTAATTACTTATCCTTAATATTAATGGTATAGGTACCTTAATAGAGAACTGTCGGTGATTATACTTTACAGTTTCGTGTTATGCATTAGTTAGTTTTTCACATGAATTTTGTACATAGTTGTGTGATTAAGATTGGGAATTTAATAATCAGGTCGTGCTCTATTTTAACAGTATATTTGTTGTAACTTCAGCTTTGTTACTTATTTAATTGGTTTTCTTTCTTGCTTTTCTGTTTGTTGTTTATGCCAAAAAGTAGAAATTTCTGATATTCTAAGAATGCCTTCCTCGGGTTCAAAACAATCATGATTCTTTTAATATCAGTGATGAATTCGATTTAGTAGTTTGTGTTCAAATTGGATTTTTTTCTCGACATTGCTCTAATTTTAAATATTACTAGAGGTATTGAAGCTACCTCCAGTACATCTGCGAGTCGCATGCGGCGACCATTCTCTAGTGCGGCGCCGTCGGGTGCGACTTCTACCAGCAAAGGCTCGGTGCCGGGCCGCGCCGTGCCGCCCGCCTTCTTCTTTCGCCGCCGCGGCTGCGAGTCCGCCGGCCGTCGCCGCACGTGAAACATGATGGAGCCTGCACAACAAATGTTATCTATGTATATATGACATTAGGACGAAGAAATTAAAGCTTAAAAGAAGGGAAAAAAACAAAATGGACATTCACAACAACACAGGAACTATGGATGCGTTGTCGACCTTTGAGAAAGAGGTACGCTCGCTTCTTAAAGGACCCCACGTCGTATGTATTAACTTCGAAATTTCTTATTTGTACAAGTACATATGTATATTACGAAATTAGTGATATTTTGAATACATTGGTAAATAAAAAATCTTAAACCGCAAATAACAACTATATATGGTGACAGTAATATAGTATTTTCATATTTACTATAAGACGGTATTTAAAAAGCAAAATCGATACGACCTCGCTCTAGCTGCACTTATAGCCTCTATAAATTCCAGCATAGCATTTCCCACTAAGCCACTCTAAGGTAATTGCCACGTCGCGTCATTTATTTTATAAACGTATAAAAAAGGCAATAAATTTACGACGTATAGGGACGAGTGTCGATAAATGGCGTATATAACAAGATTTGAGAGCTTTGGAGAAGCATTCTATTTGTGAGGGAGCTGCGTGCTCCCGGCGAGAGGGGGCAGGCCGCAGGGTAGTGAGAGGGGAGGCGTCAACTGTCAACATCATTAGCGCGGCTGAACCGCTCTGAGCCGAAACTCGCTTAGATGACTTTGACAGGACTATTTAAAACAGCCTTAATTCAATTAGCACGTTAAAACACAATGAGAAAAGGCAAAAAATATCTGCCTCCTTTTTACAAATACACCTCTTTAAATTAATTGTTTTTTTTTATGACTAAGAAAAAGAAGTCCTCAGATGTTCAGAGCTTAATTAAAGGTTTTTAAATTCCATGTAGTATAATTAAAGACACTGAGACGGATCGACGTACAAAAATAAAAAGTGTAAAAAATGACGCAATAAAAAATGGGACAGTATAAACAGAATATGCATATTATAAACTGTCACCCAATTGTACATTTAACGACCCATTTACTTAATACACTAAAGGAAAAATCAACGCTCGATTGCGTATCCGCTACAAATATCAGCTGCTATTTTGTTGGAAATAGGATCCATTTCTAAAATGTATTCTATAAATATACCCACAATTTATTACCAGAAGTTATTTTTCTTAACAATTCTAACAACTAAAATGAATGAAACACTATCAGGTTATTGACCGAGTTTCCAATTGCCAATAAACACGCGTGTTCGATGTAATCGTTAGTTTCTTAGGTCTTTATCGGAATATCTGTATTCCTACATTTAGATATATAATATCCGTCTCGAAAATAATAATTTGTAATAATATTTATATTAAATAAAACATATATCAACATATCCTATTTATATAAACGCGAATTTCTTATATTA
>JAABKM020000029.1:5391838-5419697 GCA_016277805.2 Papilio aristodemus | reverse complement strand
ATATTATTTTTTTGTGACTACGAATAATAATTAATCGTTTGAAAAGAGTTAAATAGAAAACTAAAACGCTGTCACTCACGCGTCAATAACCTCAAACACGAATGGCTCTTTGAATAGTTTCTAGGAACGTTGAGCTTTTAATAAGTAGAAAAATCGAGATTCCGTTGCTTTTGTTCACAAAAACATTTCGAAGTATTATTAGTTTCAATTATCTATTTAATTAAACGCATATAAGTATAAATAAATAAAACTTTCACGACTATGTGAATCTATTGGGTTTATTTAGACGGAGATATTTTATTAGTCTCATTTTTTTCTTGTTATTTTAATTTCAAGATCAGTTAATCGAACAAATGTGATCGGTGGGGAATTCATTCACTGTGTAAAAGACATTTGTCGACATTTAATGTCATAATTTATGAGTTCCATAAACTTGCATCTGATGACGTTGAGAGTTAATTTATTGACATATCTTTGGTCATCTAAGCTGACATCATTTGTCACCCGCGTTCTCTTGGGTATACCTATAAAAATAGTGCTACCCTTGCGAAGTTTGGACTGTCAGTAAAATTATAAATTTCCTTAATACTACCAGTAAGTTTAGTTCTAAGGATACCAACTCATATGTACCAACGCATACACAACGATAAATTCAAAAATCGTCTAATTTATCAGAAAGGAAAAACGCGCGTTTTCCCCTCACGTCCGTAGCATTAGGTCCGTTCGATTTGTTGGACGCGCTTAAATCGCACCATGACTTCGAATAACTCGAAATACCCTGTACGTATACATTTAAAGCCGGCCATTAACGGCCGTATTGGTATAAGGAAAGCAATAACCGCTCCGATACCAAAACTATGTTTCGCAATTGAATCGCAAGGAGCCGCGGCATGGAGTTTACGTATGTGTTGCTATTTCCACACCTAACGATGCTTTATTTTAGCTATTATAGGTAAGAATTTTTAAGCATACATATTAACTATTAATATTATAGTCACTATAAGTTAAAAGTTGATCCATTGTAATCGTTATTCTTACGAAAAGGCATCGTCTTTTCGTTTCCTAAAATTTAATTCTTGGCATATACTATTGAAGCTGCTATTACGTAACTATATATTAAAATAGGTATTTTAACAAATACATTAATAAGATTTTAGCGATTGAAACTACAAATTTTTGAGTATGTTTTCATACATCAAAAAGTAATAATCATTAACGAAGATTATGATGTCGCGACTGTCTAAAATAATTTATATGAATCGGTCATAAGTTAGTAACTGTATACTTGACCTATATTTATTAAATGTTTTAATATTTGATAGAATTTTGTGCGGCTTAGTGTAACAAATAATCTAGGTCGAACCGTCATCTTTCTTACGCTCCTGTCAGCCGAGGCCCACATCACCTGCGCTTAATTCCTAATTTAATAAACAACTAACGTAGGATTAAAGCACTGATAACGGTATAATAGTGTCAACCGCCCTTCGTACACTATGCGAGCGGAAAACTTTAATAATTAATAATGGGAGATATATGATATTACAATCTTTTGACAATAAAGTGCATTTCGAAATATTTTATACATAAACAATTAAATATTAGGTAAATACGTAGTTATTGTTTTTGATTATCATTTAAATGTAATAATTTTTAAGATTTATTTATTATAAAAACTTACATGTCTACTTTATCTATTTTTAATAATGAAATAACATTATAAATATAAGTACCAGATGTCTGTAGTTGGTGCATGGTGTAAATGTTCGTGGAAACGAGAATTGTCTTTGATTATCTGATATAAAAGGGGAACTTTAAAATTTTTTGTTTGTAAGGTGACCTGATACCATCTCAAGCAACCTACACAAATACACACAAAATTCTGTTCAATGGAACTACCGCTAAAGTTCATCGCAAAGATTAATACCAGCCCGAGGTATTCCAGCTATTGCAAATAAATCACGCGAAATATAAAATATTGTTTGTATCGTGCAACATTTTTACTTTCATACCACCGCCATGATAGTTTCGCTGTTAACCTTACCCGAGCCGGTCGTAATTCAAGAAACAATGGAAGCGCAACCGTGTCCAGAAATAGCCGCGGAAAAGGAACGCGTTGCGAGGACCGCGGAGCAAACCGATACCACCTCAACTCTGTAACGAACTAATAATCTAAAGCACGCAGTATTATTTACAACGTTAACGTTTCTGTACTTACAATCTCTACACTTCAATCACTTCATGGTTGAACTTTGTGATGTTCCTCAAAAACACACTTATTTTTGAGTATTTTATAACGACGACTGTATTGAGTACGGTTTAAAACAACAGTTTGAACAGAAGTTTGAACTTCGTGAAAGAAATTTAAAGATTATAGGCTCTTTGTTTATAACCTAATTTATACTTCTAGTCTTTCTTTATCTCTCTTCCGACTCTGCGTTACACATTCTCAGGACTTAGCGAACCAAATATTTGCTATTGATATCTTGTGCAATGTGTCCTTTCATTCCGCTACTTGTATTGAATTCTAAGGATGTGGCCTCAGGGTTTAGTTCGGCGTAATAAGAGCATTCTTTCTAATTATCTACGACGGAAAGTTATTTAATAAATTAAATTACTTTGAAGATAAGATGTAAATAAAACGGCTTGCTGGTTTTACATGAAGATAATTACAGCATAATCGTTTGAATTTTGAAGGTTCGAAGATCCTTCGAACGATATTTAACAGATAGGGTATATCAGGTTAAAAAAATCTTAACAAAATAATTACAACGGAAACAAAACGACGAAGATTTACGTATCAAAAAGTAGACGAGTATTTCAACAACACATAGTTCCTGTAATTCAATACAAAGTGTTTATAAAATGTAATAAAATGGCGTATGGTACGTAAAGAGCAATTTAGTTGTTTATTCATAACGAAATTTCTGTTGCATAATTTATTGGATGGAAATATTCATAGCTATGAGTTTTAATAATGCATTGCAGCGAGCGCAAAAGAAATGCAACTCTCAGTGAACGCGACTGAAAACAATTCAGCAGCCGGAAGCGCTGAACTAACTTCCGACGGTAGTGTTACATTCCGAACGGGCCGTAACAGATTCTGTTTCGACTTCATAGCTGACTGCATTTCGCGATTCAATATTCAGCACGCTAAATAAAAAGTCTGTACGGTGCGCAAAAAAAAATGTTAATAGCATATGAAACGTAAAAAACGCTCGTGCGCGATGCTTATTGAGCCAATAGAGCTGGCTGTCCTAATGTAAGCAAATTGCCGTCGCTGCCTTTCAGCCACCGGCCGCGGCTATCATTTTCCAAGATAAGCGCTTAAAAGCCTCGTGGAGAACGCTTTCAGCGGACTGACTATTACCGGGTGTTAGTATACTTTTTGCTTCGGCTCGGAACTGTCGAGCGTGAGTTATGTCTAGCAACGGTCGCGTTGTGTGTGACCGGACTCTCAAAAGCGGCCGAGCACCGTCACCTGCGATGGTTTAATCGCATCTGCCTTTCGTCGTTTTACGTACTTCATAATTCAAAAGTTACGGTTTAAAATTTTTACCGTTTTTTTTACTTGCAAGAGTTAAAGTAAATACAAAATTCGATAAACCATTGCTACTATTTTATTTAGATTCAGAAAAGAAAAGTACTAAAGGTTTAATATAGCTCACAACATTACAAATAACTACACACTATTTCTCTTTACTGCAAAATATTACCTTTTGATTTTCTTAAAATACTACAAAACAATTTTTCTGTTTCTTAGTTTCAAGCTAAGATGGAATAAACTCTTTGTTTGCCTTGCGTCGTTGAGGGGGGAGCAGTGTCTGTGGGAAGGTCGGGGGAGGGGGATACGTACTTGCAGCGTAATGCCGCTGCACTTGCCCTGGTCAGGAAGCGCGGCGGAATGCAGTCAGTCGCGTTTGTGCCGCGCGGGGCAGGGGAAGGCGGGTCGCGGGCGGCGGGGGGCGTAGAGGGCATTGCTCGTTGCGCCGGCGCAGCTCTGCCTCCCATTCAGTACATCTCCCAGAGTACTTGTACTAGCCTGTTATAATCTGCCGGCTTTGTTTTAATTTTTAAAGAAATGTTTTGAATTATTAACAATATTGGTAATGTAGAATGAAAGTAAAATATACATTAGTTCCATTATAAAATTCAATAAACTGATAACTGTCGGCTACGGTTTTCTCTATTACTTTAGAACCTTTAATTATAGAAAGTTAAGTACAAACAACACGTAGGTTTATCAATCACGTAATCGAGGAAGACATAGAAATACAAATGTTTTAATTTGTGATACTGTTATTAAAATTCTTGAATCTTGTCTTTGGCTTGCCCCAATCATTATGAAACAAAATATTTACATTCTTACCTAAATTTTAAGTACGGAAAATCTGATAGTCAAATATGAAAAAGGGTTTTATTTATTTAATCCTAAAATCGTATTCGTATTAAAATTGAGGCCTAAAGTATTCTGAACGAAACCTATCTGCTCTCAATACATCACAGCATCGGTGCGCTATTCATACGTATCCATCACTTCTTTGCACACGCAGCTTTTCGATAGAAATTCGGACCGAATTCTCTATTTGCGTGCTTAACCCGGAAACGATGACGTAAAAACGCTAGCGTGTCACGCACACATATATATTGCATACACGCACACTGATGAGATGCAATGACACGGTCCCGTCATCGCTTTGAGTAGAGCGAGTGCCGCAATTTGTGTACGGTGTGCTCGGTACCCGAAGGCTCGGAATGCAGTCTTTATATGCACACCACTCGAAAGGATTACCCACTAGTTGGCGGGCGGCGATTAACCGGAGCGCTCGTGGTTTGCCATCGGTTTGTTCCCAAACCCAGTAATAACGTACGATTTTCAAGCGCGCCGTTCGGATACTAAACACTCCAATTACGTTTATGGATTCCGTATCCGATTTTGTGCTGATTTAAACTGCAAAAATTACTGTGGGAAATTAAGACGTCTAATGTTCGAATAAATTTACTTACGTTCAAAATTATTAGAAATAGTAAATAATATACACATCGCTCTAACATAGATAATTGGCAAGGATTAAAGATTTTTATAAAATCTGTGAATGAAAAAAGTATAGGAGATAAGTTAGAAAATAAGGATAAAATTTTGTTAGTATTTTTTTTAGATCTTGTTAGAAATACGACAATACGAAGAATTAAAATTTTAAAACAATTCCATTTTTTGCCGATGTATTTGACTATCTATATTGGGGTGATTAAACTGCAATATTTGTTGTTCACAGGTACGTGGGTGTTGTTAGAGACAATTCAAGTAGATATCATTCATTATCATCACTGCGTAAGTAGCAGATTCATTTTATTTTGCTCCTTATTTTTATTATTTTATCGCCATCCTCTCAGATTAAGCAGGCAGTAGAATTCCATCCACCTAACGTCTTCAATGGAGCTCGAAGTTTCCACGTTAATGACCATCGCTGTAAGTACGGTCCGGAAGGGACCCGAGCAACTTTCACAAGGCGTCAAAAACTTAGCGCCAACTGCTATTTTTCATCGTCCATAGTTAAATAACGATATAACTTTAAAATAACGTTATCACTCGCTTTAAAGGTGAAGTAGTCGAGTGGCATTACCGAGGCTTACGCTATGGGGTAGACAGTGTTTTTATGGGGCGGTGTCTTATCAAATCGTTGTCATTATACAGGAGAGCACTGAGATCGTTTGAACAAATAGAAAGGCTTTTAGTAAGCAGCCCTGCAGCTCTGGTGCCCGTAGCAAAGCGACGGATGGCTGCTTATTTGAATATCCTACCTGTGCTGTCTTTTAAATTTCAAATTCGATTCGAAACGGTGTCTCTTACTATGGAGAACTAATTTCTTTCTCTTTCGTTGCCATTTATTAGCGCATGGTGTTATCGCCATCATATGTACATATTCATTGCTACGTATATATGTCTGTATGTTATAATTAGTTTTTAGTGTAGGTTTTATATGTATCAATGTTTAAGTAATGTAGACTTTTCCACTTTACAATACTTTACATATATAACTCCCTAAAAGTCATTCATACGCCCCATTAAGAATTCAATTAGAGATCTCTATGTATTGAGACTGCCATTCAGCTATCCTCAATGTAACAAAATTGCAATTCGTTTTTCTCCTTTTTATTAAAGGAAGTAGGGTAACATCAAACGAACGTCGATGTATTATTTACAACGGTGCCAATGAAACGCTCAAACTAGTAGTTAACCTCTCTGGCGAGTATACTGTGTTCCGGAATTTATTCCGTCAGAGGCAGTAAAATATCGAATGGTGCGTCAGGCGCGGTCCCCAGGTGTTGGCTCAAACGGCGCAAGTTTCGTTAATGTGCGGCTTAAATAATGACAGTGTTGTGGGACATACGGCCCCGCCTGTGTACCACGTACTTTAGATACGTCTGTATATTTATGTATGATCTAAGACCTACTAGTGATATAGTTTTAACGATTGTTTTTTATTTAACTGCTTATTGATCGAGATTCTCTCTACGCTGTCTTTTGTGAGTTAGTTTTGTGATTTCTTTTGTAACTAGATTTAAATCAGTCGTAAACACATTCCTTAACACTTCTTTTAAACGTTTTAATAATCCGTATAAACAGCAAAAGCAGTCTACACTCCCGTGCGATTGTATCGAACGAGCCACTCCCAGTAGAATTCGTAAGCAAATCACCAGTTGCTTATAAATTGTTCAACTCTTTACGGAGCTATTTCGTTTTCTCTTGCGTCGTCCATATTGAAAGAATCCATCGAAGTTTCAGTTCCACGTAAAGGAATTTAAAAAATAAATAAAAAAACACTCACCCCTATAGCTTCATGGAGTAAGATGACTTTATAAATTTCTATTTGACAAGGTTTTGACTCACTTCTTTTAATTTTTATACATCCACACCTCTTCGTTTTAGTTAGTTGCTTAAATACACACCGCCAAAATTTGTACCCTTAAGTAGGAGGTAATTGAGGAAGTTTGCGGCTTGTGTAATCGAAACCGCACTGTACATCGAACAAACTTAGTTTTTATCTGCTAAGTTTAGAGTGCGTTCCGAATGAGTGCGGACGGATTTATTGAAAACAAACCGGTTAATGTTCCGCCCTGTTTAATTTTCTATTTTTGATTGTATGTACGTCTAATATGTTTATAGCTTTTACTTTTTTCACCTTAAGATTAATTCGGAGAAAAAAATATGTGTTATTTCTGTACGATCTTAATTTTGAACAATCAAGATGGAAAGTTTTTTTTTTTATAGGGCCTGTTACATCTGGCATAAAGAACTTTAAAAAATTGAATAAATGTCTTTATCTACCCCATCAAGATAAAAACACGTGATATAAAAAATAAACATTGAATCACCAACTCGTATAGTTTCGCCATATTTTAAAACGAATTGAAAAATTCATATGTTCGGATACACATACTAGTATTGGAGAACAGAAATAGCGAAGTAATGAAAGTGGTGGCATGGAGCGAGCATTAATTGTCACAGGTGTCGATTACCAGCATGACGCCACTGTTTTTATAGATGAACCATTTTACTGCTCCTTTTATTGCTGTATTTCGTATACGAGTTTTATTTTTTTACGTGCGACCATTGTTAAAAACTGGAGTTTAATTAACGGAAAAAACTGTCATTACCAAACATCAGAATGTTTGGCAACGCGCAATGTTCTTTTTTATTGGAAACCAATATTTGTTTGAACTTTTCGAAATAAAACAAGTCATTTATAGTTTCATTGTTTTACATACCCAATCAATTTCAACCCTTTATGTTTTTATTTGACAGCAGTACTTGGCAATTGAAAAAAAATAATTTTAGCAATTGTTGAAATGTTGATAACTACACTGTAATAAATTTCCAAGAATCTTTAATACTTATCATGTTCCTATGATTGATAAAGAAGCAAACAAATCCCTATAACGTCTACGTGAAAAAAATGTACTTATGATTTTTTCATACTACTTAGTCGTATTGATGCTAATCTCACCAATTTCCTAAGAACATATAAGATAAAACACGTAAGAACAATCATATTAAAAAACATATGTAATCACCTAAAAGCTTTAAGATCTTTTTTTTCTTGTTCGTCTTTTGTCTCGTATACTCATAGATGTTTAATCTCAGAAGTAATAGTGGGGGGGGGGGCGTCAAGATGATAAATAAATATACTTATATACATAAAGCGAGAATTTTTTTTTATTTTCTCATGTCAATTTCGACTACTACTATATAATTAAATTTCTAGAAAAACGCGAATTTACTAAAGAAAAATATTTCTTAGACCGCCATCTTTAATGCTCGCATCGTCAATGGATGATAAATCTGGTGACTCAAACATCATGATTTTAAGATGAGAGACATAAAGCGCAAAGCGGAGATCGGTAGCTCAAGTACTTACTATAATTGCAACAGTGTATTCATGTCGACTCCCCTAACTCGATCCTGTGCGCAGTAACAAAAGGAAACTCGTTTTCGCGTACAAAAATCGAGTTTGTGAGTCAACGTGTACGGCGACTGCTTATGTCTGTCGTATTTTAATTCTGAAAGTCAAGGTTGGTGTTTTAAGGGGCATCATAGCCGCCCAGCATAAAATATAATCGACATTTATCGACATTTCGAAGAATTCAAGGTTTAAAATTACTACAAAAACTGGTTCTGTGAGGCTTCTTGACAATAATGATGGTTAATTCCATCAATTGACTGTTAATAAGAAATTCACCTTGTTGAATCCTTTAAAATGAAAAATGGATAGTTTTTTAAACATAATAGTTATTAAATAAAATTTATATCTTAAAATTTAAGATTAAATAGATACAATCACGATTTTACGGCGCAAAACGACGTTTATGAATTTCGAACTCGGATTTTGGTCTTCAGAATCTTTAAAAATTAGACTTTTATTTTCACTTGCGGTACTCAGATTAGGTAAGTGAAGCTTAGATTATTTGTCACTTAAGTAACAAATTTATCAAATGGAATCTATAGAGTATGGCCTTAAATAGATATTGTTACTAGTTCATGTTGGATTATCTCAGTACTTCTATTCAGAGCGGCGTCGTATGGAACTGTACGACTAAGTGTGTTGAGTATTCAGATGCAGTGTTCAGTTGGTGATTGCATGCACATAACTGTTTATTCCTTTAAAACTTTTATAGAATATCTATGAGAAAAGATTATTCTCTTACGAATGGGCTTTGGGTATGACATTGTAAAATCATCTAATAGAGCATAATGTATTCGAATATATTATATACTAACTTCGCCCCTCGGTTTTAAAAACTTGTGGATGGATTTTAGCGAGATTTTAAATTGCCTATAAGGCTAATTTGTTATAAATCTGAAAAATGAAAAAGAATTATAAACAAATAATTTGCAAGAATTTGTTAATATTCTTCTTTGTTTCTTTATTTACTAAGGACCTTGGGAGATAAGCAAGGAATGCAGACAAAATAAGACAATGAAAAGGAGATCGGGTATGCTGTCACATTATTTCAGGTGTGAAATGCAGACACAAACCTCTAGATCATGGGTGAGCAACCTTTTTAATCACTGTGCCCATTTTTATTTTTTTTTGGCAGGCGGCATATAAATTAACTCTTATTAATAATTTTTAAAACTTATTTATAATAAATATTGATGGGAGAAAATCTTAATAAATTTAATTTTAAAAATACTTGGCGGACCGCATAGACATGTTTAAAGGGCCGCGTGTTGCTCATCCTTGCTTTCGATCACAATCATTTTTTAAAGCTCGCGTAACGTTTTTCCGAACTGAACCAAGTCAACAAAGCTCTGACACAGTTAAATATTTTCAATTACCACTCCTATCTCCTAACGACACGCTTTGCAGCCCAAAATCTATTCTTTTCTCATAAAACGATAAATAGAATTCACAGTATAAAGGACATTGTGTTGATAATAGCCCTGCTACGTTAGATATTGAAAGAAAAGCTCAAAAATATCAGATCAAAACATTTTGATTTATGAAAAAGACTTAAATGTTAATGAAGGGAGTTTCAATCTTGAAACGCCTTTCAAATGTTTTTATTTCTTATATGTTTTCTATCGGAAATTACATAAAATGACAAAGTGACAGAAAATTAAGGTCCATACTTCAATAAATCTTACTTATAGGAACGTGACGTTACGAATCCTTAGTAATAAGCCCTCGATTTTTATCGCACGACCTAAGAATATGCCATTTGCGCATAGCATAGATTGGTCGGTAATATAGACTAGGACTACCGAACCAAGGGGGTTCCTGACTAGCTAGTATTACGGGATAAATAATTCTTGTATGTTAATTTCTATTAAAGCTAATTCTAGAACTTCTTATCATTGTCAAGGTACTAAATAACTTTCACAAATTACGTAAGTAATTAAATTTTATTCAATTGAGCTTGTTCACTTTTGGGTTATTTATTGTAGGGTGGTTGTTATCTTTAATCAGTAGCATGTTATCACGCGAGTACTTGAAAGCTTGTCACATACGATTCGATAAAAAACCTTGATAAAATGAAATATTCTATATATATTGATTTTACTTTGTCAACTTCACCTTGATGTTATTTTACTTTATGTTTTTATTTATTGAAATTCTATAAATGTTATAAAAAGAAAAAATGTTATAAAAATAATATAGAATATTATTCAAATAATGTACTTGTTAAATTTTTGATTATTTCATTCCTTAACGTAAACGAATTTGTGCACAAGATAATTACTGCATAGGGGAATAGTTACCGCGTAACAATGTAACAAACGTGATGTGCTAAAACTAAAAATTATTTATACTTCTGCCTACACCTTCGGGGAATACCGGCGTGAGGTAATTTTAATTATAAACAATGATGTTACCCGTAGTCACAATAAATGCTGATCGCAAATGTTTAACATTGTATCTTATCAATTAGCTAGAAGTATTGCAATCTAAACAGGATGTTTATAACTCGTATAAAAGTCTTAGAGGCGCACAATTTGTATTCTAATAACAAAGGCACTCGATAAATAAATAAAAATATAATAAATAAATAACACTCACACGTTGGATATTGCGATAGAAATTTCCCGTGATCGTTTTTCTATCACATATATACAGCTAGTTGTGTTCAGTGCGAACACTTGCAGTGTAATATATCCTGGGTCCTGACAGCCAGTGGTCGCGACCGGAAGCTGTGAGCGTGGAACATTACATAATGCACTTATAACGTTAATACTTTATATTGTTACCTGTCGCAGCTCAAACGTGAGAGCTATCGTCTTATGTTTTCGCGACAGACTTGAATTCCAAATGGAATACAACACAAAGCTGTAGTGTCAGCTGATCTAACATAATTATATCCTATTAGATGTATGTTTTCAAGTTATTGTTTCTTACAATTTCTTAATAAAGGTACCATTTGCATTGAAAATCCATTTACGATAAATTCTGGTCAGTTTTAGCGATTTCAGTTTATTTTTGATTTTAAATTTCCGACGTTTTGGGCACTGACATAGATTTTTAGACAGTCGACCATGTCACAATTCTGAATTCTAAGTCAGTTTTCATACATTTTGGAATTTTCTACTAGCGATATCTCTAATCGTATGCGACTTTGTCTAGGCCTGCAGGTCTACAATGTTTATGTTATAGCTGAATTTTTTTTAATTAAATCAAGTGTCGAAATTTATAATTATTAGTTTAATATTTATCTCGACTTTTTTTTAAAAGAACTTCATTTGTTCGTAAGTTATTCGTGAGTCTTTCAAGTTTTGACTTGAAATGATGTTTTTTACAATACAAGAATAATTTTTGCAACCGAAATTATGTATAATGCAGGTTGATTGTTACGAAATTACCCTTTATTGAAACAAGCCCCAAAACATTTTTTTACCTACAGACCGACTACAGACTAGTGAAAATATGTTAAAACGTTTCTAGATTTCTAACATTTTATTTAATACTCGTATATTCTCAATAAAATAGGTAAACGTGCAAAACACAACATTTTCGTTCGGTTAAACCCAAAGTAAATCTAGTAACCGATACAAAAATATAACTAACACCTACTTCTCCCGCCGTCTAAATCCAAACAAATCCCCGAGAAACAAATCTCCAGCGCGGAGTTCACAACATTGTGTACGCGGAGAAACAAGTAGAATTAGGTTCGGAGTAAATCGAACTCGCTTCTTGCCCGTGATAATGTATAACCCGGAATAAAGTTAGAGGCTGCCGATGTCTACAGCCGTTAAGAAATGACGCCTTTTGTCACAGAATCGTGTAGTTAAAATAAACAAAAATTGACATAGGTAAAACTTGATATCGCTTTTTAATTCATTTTTTTTAATATATCTAGTTTTACATATAGTAAGTACTATAATACACACATTCAGATTTAATTCAATTTTTATAAAAAATAAGTGTTTGATTATAAATTATTTCCTTCGCAGCAAAATACAATTGTTTAAGTTTTACCACCAACACAGTACTTGGTAGTCAATTAAATGAAATCATGAATACATTCAGTTTTTCAAAATTTATTGAAAAAATTACCCAAACTATGTTGCATTGTAATTGATACAAGTTATTTTTCTTCTCATATAATTGTGTAACAGATGTCCGTCAGGTTAGTATAACTAATATCTCCATAAAGCTCACTCCACACTTAATTGACTGAATTCATAGCTTCATGGAGCGTTGCTCTGTTCAAACACGTGTGAACGAGCCAAACACGAGCGGGCCATCGTGTTAGCCGGTCGCTTTACGAAGACGCAGCAAGCTGTTAGTTTTAGTTGTTACATTTAATTTAAGCTAGCGTTCACTCTTTTGTCTTGTTTAGTTTTGGTTCTAATGCTTAAATATATACTAGCATGCTTGTACTGGGTAACTTTAGATAATTATTTAAAATAGTTTTTGTTACAGGTGTATTTTTATAATGATTTTAAATAAAATCTATGTGTTTAGTGAAGGGCCTAGGCATTGGAATTAGTGTACTCACATTTCGTCATATGTTTAAATGACGTGATAGGAGCGAGCTTATCACCCACAATCAATCACAAATTCCAAACTCCTGATTGATATATCGAGTTGATAAAACCCAACATCACTTTAGGCGGCCCAGGTTTCAAACCCGAGACACCTCAGCAATACAGCCATACCGTAATACAACTGCGCCACCGAGGCATTTTGTTATCAATTTTGTAATATTTAATTATTTTAAGACGAAATATTTGAATACGAAAGCATTTATTTGATAACATAAATTGAATTGAATGTCAATCATTTCCATATGATTAGTTACCGTCTCCTTTGTTTATGTAGTCTTATCTTTATGCTTTAATGATATTAAAAGCAATATAATTGTTTATTGGAAAAGGTTCCGCGAACGCCGGCAACTTACTTATCGGACAAAGCCAATTGTTTGGTTAGGTGGCACAGCGCGATGGGTTATTCCACCGTGGAGCGGACATCGAACGATTAAATTTTAGAACCGTTGATTGCCTATTAAATGCTACATGTACACGTTTGACTTAATTAATTGGAACATAATCGTTTCTGTATAACTTAATATTTGTATACCGAAGTTATTGTGATGAACCTTTCAACTAGGTAACATTATCTCGTAATTAAAGCGACTAGTGTTGTTTATAATTAACGATATTTAACCTATGGTTATTTAAGTTCGGTTATGAGCTTTTCGCTCACAGCGAAACTGTTATTTTAGTTTTGTTTCATTAAACCTGATGTTTTTGCTTGTGGTAATTAATCGAACATGTTGTTATTATTATTTGCGAAGAGATTATTGCTACTGTTTATTTTTACCGTAGATAAAATATATTTTTGAGCTGTTCGGTGATAAAATTTATTAACAAGTTATAATGAATATGTGTTCTAAAAATAAAAATCAACATCAGTCTTTCCGTTTTATTTAATAGCAAGCATATAATATAATTTACGGCATAACCAAAATAAAATAAAGCAAACAATAGGCGAGGGCACTATAAAAAATTAATATATAGGTGGTTGCATTTACGAGCACGCCCACCTGAGTATCTGCCCGCAAAGCTCCACCGTAACACTCAATGCTGACATTTGTAGCAATATAATATAATAATATGTATATAATTAATGCGGTTTTTCCTACGAATCTGTTTCTTTAAGAGTTAATTATAAAAAATAATGTACATAAAATTGATGAAATGGAATATGCATCTTTTGCCAGTCTACCCTTATTAGTTTTAATTTATTTTGATAAATAACTAAATTAACTAAACATAATAATAAATCAAAAAGCTTTTTTGACATTATTTTATTAAAGTAAATACCTAAACGTAAATTATCATATCACATTTTGAAGCATATTTTTTTTTCAATATGGCAGTGGGTCAATGTATAACCGTGACGAACCAAATAACTAAAACTCTAACGAAATATTGTGAAAAGTAATATTTTTATTAGACGTTCGATCAGTCGGGAACATCATTCACGTGTCTATAAAACGTATGTATTCTGTTTACACTGGTAGATATAACTGACAGCTGAAATAAATGGACGGGGGAGCATCGGACATTTTTATTGACAATTCGTGCATAAGCGGTATTCGATCTCAATGCTTACAAATATAGTAAAGCGGAAATGTTTGAAGGCGTTTATCTCAGAAACTAATCAACGAATTTATAATAATTCTTTGGTACTGGACAGAAAAATATTCGATAAGGGTTATAAGGCTATTTTATATTTAATATTTCACGCTAAAATTCACAGGAGCTGATAACAAAGGCACAGCTAGTAACACACTATAGGAAATAATACGTCTGTATGCCCTTGCGATTGGCTAATTTTTGATCTGCCCTAATTTCTTCATAGATTGTCGCATCATAGTGGTCTCTTAATGGTATCAAAGTTGTTTGTTAATAACTTTGAATTACGTTTCTTCTCTTCTTTTCATTATTTTCTTAAATTTTTGTAAGTCAATTCCTAAAGGTAATAGATTCAAAAGTTATATTGCTTCGACCTCACCATAGAAATATCCAAGAGCAATCTATTACACATTTAAATGATATAGATATAATGTATAGCTATTTGTAATTTATCCAAGAAGATATCATCATAACTTAACTCTAAGAAATCTTTAGAAAAACAAATACTGTTTAATGTTTCCTCTCTCAATTAATAAGCCGTTGAAAGATCAAAGGTCCGGTTTGAGGTATCCCGACTAAGTCCCCGTTCAAGCAAGTTACTAATGAGAGCGCTTTAAGTTCTCTGAGATCCCGACAATTGTGTCACTTCTGTTAGATTCGAAGGCAATAGATCCGAAGTTCGGTCGCCTTCGTGTCCTATCACTTGGGCCAAGTTGAACTGATGTATTAGCGATATTCGTTGGTTAAGTTTAAGTTGTATAGTTTATCGGGGGATTAGAGCCTGGGAGAAACCGGTGCGGCTTGCGGTGATGTCGGTTTGTTTGTTTTATTAGATTAGATACATAGACGTGGTAAGATCGTGGAATAACGTTATATCGCGTAAGGAAATTAAAACTTCATAATTTAACCGTTAATATTTTAGTCATCTGATTCTTAGCACTTAGTTATTTAAAATTTTACCTAGGTTTTCTTAGTTCTGTAAATTGCCTGTGTTCAAATAATATATCTTTAATTTTATTAATTTTACAATAAATATACGTCGACAATATTGATTGTGAAAAATAAGTTGTGTCACACACGCCAAATAGCAATTAAAGCGAGTTAAAGAAGAAATTAAAAGTCGGCCGATAGATATATTGTGTTCGAACATATGAAGGAAACATGTTACGACTTTGCGAAAAGATTACACAATGTTTTCTTAGGTAATCCTTTATTCGGTCGTATATCGGTATCGAAAATTACGGCAATTTCCTCATAGCGCGTTAGCTGTTGTAATTTTATGAGGAAACGTTCATAGTCCTACGAAATGTGGCTGAAAGTTTCTTACGCGCTAATTTACGTCGTCTGTGCGATCGGCCGACGGGATCGGGCGATCGATCGCTCGACGCGTCTCCGGACCGGCTTGTTCCGGATATTGAAGCACGTAATCTCACTACACGGTGTCTCCATTCGCAATTTATCGGACGATGAATGGCCCGACCATTATATTCAACCCTTAACCTTCCTACTTATTAATATCAATGTAATTTATTGTAAATTGCATTTTGCAGGAGTGATCCCGTGCGTGAATAACGTGCGAGATTAATGCTCGAAAAGCATCGAGTGTGAAATATGGTCATAATTATAAAAAGCGGTACGTGACTTAGGGATACGTATGTAATTACGGCGCGGTATCGCGCGGCCGCAGCTTCGTGTTCAATTGATCGTTTTTTTGCAAATGATACTTATGTTCATATATATTGTTATTCAATCGGTTTCAGGAATTTTGGCACGATTAGATTTCAATCGTGTTTTAATTAAATGTCATTTTTATGCTGAGCAAACGTTCTGTACTTTTAACTCAACAATTTTACAATTAGTGTAAAGATTTTATTGTTAAATTAATTCGTAATAAAATCTTAGTTTTTTTATTTGTGTGGGCTGCATTTTTAATCATTGTAATACAACTTATGGGTCGAATGTTATATAATGGTAACAGTTTAATTTATCATCTCCTCAAATGACTCGGAATTACTCAAATTGTTTTGTTATTAAGATAGCAGTATAAGGAACAGAAATGTCCAGTAAAGCAAGCAGAAATTTATAATTACACTGGGTGTAAGCGTCCGAAGTAAATTTTCTTTTGTTTTACGCTTTTAACCGTGAATGACAATTTTAATAAATCACCGGAAAATGTTGCTGGCCTTAATAATTTAGGGAGTTTGTAATTAACAAAAGAACGAGGTTGTCGTGAGTCATCAAATTGGAACTTGATGCTTTTACGTCTTATTTGTTGGTGTTCGTCGTTGAACTATGCCCAACTTTATACTTTACCTAAATAGCGACAAAGTGTACAAACTTATCAAACAATTTCCTCTTTCTTTTCCTTCTAATAACTTTTAACACGACCCACATAAATTATCGGTAGTACTAAATGTTTAGTAAGTACTTTTTGTAATGGATTTGGTGACATCGATTAATTTTTTTTATCAAATCGTAGTAAAACGAATTATCTAATGTCCTTCGATTCCATAGCAACAAATCGATACTCAACCTCGAACTACATAATCGATATAAAAACACTTAGGTTGGATGTTTAAAATTCTGTTTACAAAAATAAACTTCGTGTATCTGTGGGCGCAGTATGTACCTGCGTAGCGGGGTGATTTACTGCGATCGTGCTCGCCGAGTGAAACATGCCAGCCGGCAAAGCGCTATCGCTTTTCTATCACATCCCAGACTCATGTTCATTTCGAAAAGTTGAACGCTGATATCCCACTTTCAAATAATACTGCTTGATTTTTACGTATCATATGGGGATGGAAACAAAAAAAATATTACTAGATTTTTTTTTAATTGACAAAGCCCGCAATACTACGGGCAATACCAATAACCCCATCTTGGTCATTTTATTTGAGAGAAATTATAAATTGAATTTCATGATCATGCCTGATATCGGGCAAAAATTACTTAAGTGTTAAATTTTTACATTGTATCTATCAGTCCGAGCCCAAGCTGCTCATGGAACCGCCGAGTTTATGGGAAAGAGGTTGAGGACAAGCGCTACAGCTTTAAATACGATATAGCTGTGTACGTAACAAATAAAATGTATTTAACAATAATTCCCACATATACTTAATTCACATTTTTTACCATAGCTCATTTAAATAATAAATAAAATCAAAACAAAAAGTACGACTTGGCAGTTTAATGTTCACGAAGTTTTGACGTGACTAACATTTAAGTCCATTAGCAATAGTTTGTGCAACAATAATGAAACGTCTAAACTAGACTTTTAAGCTATAAAGCTTGTGGACAAGGCAAAGGGTAATAGATAACAATAGTTTTGGTAATAATTATGGTAAAGCCGAGAAGTTTTATTTTCCTTTATGGTTTATATACATTGCTCTAGGGGGCCATGGTGCCGTGTGTGCCTCACAAATCGCACATCTTGAAAACCAAACCAGATAACGACCAAACCCAACAGTTGCCCCGGAGTACACTGGATGAGGGCATGAAACATTACATATTAGTTGAAACGACGGTGACAGCATAACCTCGACAATATGTCAAAATATAATTCTGTCAAAGTCCTTTCAACTTCATTACATCATCACTGTCTACACATCGTTTAGCATGCGGGGCGCATGCGTGGCGTTTGCATAATGCATTCGATGACGCGACCCGCTGCCCTTCCGCCGCCTGGCCTGAATTAATGAGCCACACCAAAGCCAAGGTTGGTGACAGGGGGCGTCTCAACAATACAGCTCCCTCTAAAATCGGACGTGTTAGGAGTTCATTTGAAATGTAGATTACATCTGAACCCTGTCTTCAATTCACTATAATGATTGTGAGGTTAATTGGTTCTGCTGAGATTATTGCTAAATATTTTTAAATCACCGTATTCATTTTCTCATCGTTAAATTCTCATGATAATACATGAGTTGGGTAGTCAGAATTTTAAAGGTTAACATTTTGCTAGATCGTGTCACAATGTTGGAAGTATGTACGTATGTAAACACTGTACGTTATACTACGTAGATTGCAGATAAAAATTACATTTTGATAGAAACGAAATTTTTTGTAAATAGTATGTAATTACATTCTTAATTGACGTATGCAAACACACAGCTTGCCGTAAAAATCCTTTCCACCGTATTCTAACTGAAAGATAAGTGACAAAAATTTATCCCATTTTTAAAAAATTACTATAATTCATGCTACTAACATTCGTGTACAGAAATTTTGTATAAACACCTATACATACATATATTAAGTTTCAAGTTTGCATTGGAATATACACACACTTGACAAATTTTAATATAGTAATTAATTAATTCGTTCGATGAACTCGCTTACGCCTTGCTTATATATCCGTTTCCGCATAAAATTAATTGGGCCGTGACACGCGGAAGGATGCACGGTAGCAACAACTCATGTAAATTGCCAGCCCGCTCGCAACCTGTTCGGGGTGGACAAGATCCCATAAATTATCAAAAACATAAACTGATATTAAAATACTTAGTTCCTTTTTTCTCTGCACTTCACTAAAATTATACTATAAAATTATATTAGTAGTATATGTATCTCGTCTTCTTACGAAAATACTTTCAAAATATCGATTTATTTTTCTTCAGATTATAAACATTAAATTAAAATTACAAATGAAAATTTTTTAAATATATTATTTTTCATTATAACGCATAAACTTATACGCAATCGCTATTTAGTCTTTGTTCAGATTTATATTCCTATAAAAAATATAAGTACGAAACAGCGAAACAAAATCCAAAGAGATTATTTAAATTTAGGAACGTAGCTCTAACGTAGCAGGAGACATTTGTAGAAGTTTACGATTGGCTCGAACCAGAGCGGGATACCTTTATTGTTTTAAGTAGCAGCGAAATGTCGCTGCTCTTATAAAATAATTTAAGCGTTTTGGCATTTTGCGAAAGGATGAGTCCCGTTTAAATGAGTCTAATAACTTAAATGTACGTAATCAAACAATATCAGCATTGTATTGTTGAATTCTAATCTAATTAACCTTAGACACGAGTCCAAATGTGTTAACGGGTACCTTTCGAAAGCTCTGTCTGGTACAGCGTTAACCAAGCCAAATTGACGTCTCTCCCGTAGAATATAAAATCTCTATTGCCACGACCGGGCATCTCATTAGCATTCATTGTGCGCTCGCGGCCGCGCTCTCTCGAATAAAGCATCTGTTAAATGTCTCGTGCCGGCTAAAACTTGCCCGTAATTATCTGTTAACATTCCTAAGTTTGACCCCGCGAGAATCACGGCCGGAATCGAGCACTCGCAAACTCCGCACGGGCCCTCCGGAGGCGTTTTACTTCCCTAATAATCAGGCTCATGGAGATTTTTAATGAAAAAGATCGTTCGCCGTTATTTAGAAAGTTGGTAAAAGGGATCCCCGTTGGAAGTTTGTTTTGATTTAGTACTACGCTACCGACGTTGATTGTATCCTTTTCGGTGGCTTTGCATCGGATTAGAACTAATTAAAAATTTGCGCGGGTCGCGTTGATTACTTGCGGCTTTGATGGATGTCGCCGATTACTCGTCGACGTGCTCCGATCTTATCACTTTTATAAAAAAAATTAAATCCGCTTCGAAAATTTATTTACGCATAAGGCCGGCGGACAAAAATAAAAAAAAAGAATCAATCGCTTCTGGATGATCCCAGCCGTATCCATTGGCCTCCCTAATGGTTTTCAAATAAAGCAGTCCGACGCTAATGGTTCCGAATTTGTAAAAAGCGTTACATCGCACTAATTGATATCAACTTTTGTTGTTGTTTTTTTCAGAACGAAACAGGTAGGCTTATTTTGTAGGGAACGCGATTATTATTTCTTATTTTTTTTCTACATTTCGGGTTCTGTTTAATTTGGCTGTTATGAAAAATAACAGATATTTTTCATTAATGAGAAATTGGTACGGCTTGTATTTTTACAGCTTATTTGTTCGGCGTTGTATTATAGTGTTTTGATGATTTTTCTGACACATTATATTTGTTATTGGTCATATTATTACGCGGTTTGTAATAACTAAGCATTCCTCATTTTCTTTATAAATTTAAATAAATATTCAATTCAATTTATAAATCTAACCGCAAACTGTTGAACGGCACCCGTTCGGCTTTCCGACTTGATGGACAGAGTTGCAAAGTCAGGTCTATGCGTAAATAAAGTATGTCATAACGTCATAAGTCGACATTAATCATGACTGACAGTATAATTTGGGCCGATGTTATCGTTTCAAAGCAAACTGAATGTATTTTGACAGATTTGCAAAGGTATATATCCCTATATTGATTTTCAATTAATCTTTTGTCCCCTTTTCTCATTTGGATGCCTATCTCGGCGATGCGGGAAATATTCTGCGGATATTTTTATTTACTTTTCCCTTCTTTTGTTTGGCACAACACGCCTCGCTGCGTCGCGGTGCAGTGCCGTGGCTCGTCTTCACAGCGTCCTCACTCGCAGCCGAGACGTACCTCCCAGTGCTAAGCAAACAATATACGGACACAAACATTGGAATACTTTCCTAAGACGTTTGTAGATATCAGCTAGTATTTGTTTTGAAGGCGCTTTGTTTTACTTATAGATTTTTAGTGATCAAAACAATATTATTCTTAGAATGCTGTATAAGAATTTACAATTTTACAAATTCTCGATGTTGTAAAATGTTAAAATAATAAAGCTCAGTTATATACTCTTAATTAACCTGCGTATTTTATAGGAAGGTCATTTAATATTTCAGGCCGGACACTGATGGAGTATCGATTTCAAATTAGGTTAAAATAATATGTTATTTCAAACCTTTGCCTAGCAATCAACAAACAATGTCGGCCAGTACTTGCGTAGGTATCAATTAGGATCTTTGCTTTTACCAGCTACGAAAATAAACTTTCACTTTCAATGTTTACGCAGTAAATTATAGTTACAAAAAGTACTTACATACCTTACGTTACTATTATTTTTATATATGTATTTACAGTCTAGTCTTACTGTAGTTCTAGTCTTACTTCCACATTTCCAAAAAGAAAATCATATTACAATTGACGACTTGCAATTAAAATTAAATGATACCTCCAGCATTAAATACTTTGTTCTTACAATCTATGATTCCACTTGAATTACTTTGAAGTAAAAGTTTGAAAATATCTCACGCCTGCATTCCCCGAAGAGGTAGGCAGAGGCGCAAGAAGTGCACCCACATTTTGCCATACGTTTTCCGTCCCATAATATGATAGGGGGCTAGCACAAATTCCAAACTGATATCAAGTTGAAAAATCCAATATCATTTTTCTGGACCCGTGAATTGAACCTGAAACCCCAGCGTTGCAGCCGTACCATATACGTAATACGTGATACCATTGAGCCACCGAGGCATTTTCATATTATGATAAAGTTTCTACTGTTAATTCCTTTTTTTAGTTTTGATTTCAGTAATCGTAAGTGGGGACATTTTATTAATGCAGACATTGATTTTATTTGTAGTGATGTGTGTTAGATCATTATGTACGTAGTTATCGGAGCGCTAAACACCCGATGGATTTACGCTTACGCAGCCAGTGCAGGCAATGTGTAATTTGTGTTCATTGCCCGTCTATTTCGGTGCCCGAGCTGCGCCGCACAAAACAATCTCTGCTCATTGATTAATAAACATAGTGAACGTATGGTTTTGTTGCTGTGTGTAAATAAATTCGTTCGAACATTTCCCAGTTAATTTTTCCTCTTTGAAAATTTTTATGCACATTCTAGTTAAATTTTTATATTACATATATAAAAATTATAATTTTATAAGTATTTGAAGTGTTACGATTGTACATTTGTACGGGTTAAATTTTTTCAATAAAAAATAATTATATAACAACACCAATTTGTGTAAACTACTTTCTGAAACAACTTTCTCAAAGTAATTTTTTTAAGCCTTAATATACGAAGAGTATCATTTTTTTATAATTTTTATAAAAAAATTAGCCGCACTTCGCAATATAATTCATGGCAAAATACCCGTAACTTTATTAAATATCGCCGTCTTTAGTCAGGCACCTCGCTTAGGTCTTCGTTTTATGGCACAATTTAAAAAAAAAAACGCAAGCTTTATACGGGAGAATAAATACACCGGCACCTTACACTTAAATTAAAAGACATAAAAAGTTAAGCGTCTATTATTTTGAATCCATTTTTATGGTTTGTAGTGGTAAAATGTTTTAATAGACATATGTAATAAGTCCAAGTAATATTAGAGTTATTTTACGATGCAATTTCGTGTTGTGTGCAGTAAGTGAATTCGATATACGTATTAATTTGTGTTATTTTATTGATTTTGTTTAAGAATCAACGAGAGGTCGAATAACTCGGTCGAACAAAGCGACGCGATAGAAAAAATTGACGAAGTAAAGTCTCCTCAAGTATTTCGTGATCAAAGGGAAAAGCATCGAAATCGTTGGCGTAAGCCCTCGACATTTTGAGCATTCCCTTAATCCCAACATTTTATTTACTTCGAGAATGTTGACTTTGAAGGCGCAGAAACTAATTCCTAGTTAGTCGACTTCGTGTCTTACTTTCTCGGCTAGCGTCTTTTGATAAAATGAAATTGGTGACGATACTTCTACAATAAACTATTCCAAACTGGTTTTTTGTGTGAAAAGTTTTATGTATCTAAAAGTAACTGTTAAAAAAAATGTAATCCTTTTTAAGTTTAGCTAGTGTTATTTTATTAACAAATATTCTAGTACTACTAAAACTCACTTAAAAGTTTTAGGATCTTATGGATCTTTTTAGGTATTGGTTTTCATATTATTCCTCAATTGGAAAAAAAAATCAAATGTTATAATAACATTTGAATTTTTGCAGTGCAAGCATGCAATATGCAGTGTATACCAATTACAAAATTGGTACACACTGCATATTGCATGCTTTATTAAATGACAATCGATATAATTAATTCAATTATTCTAGATTAAATAAATCAAATGTTTCATAGAAATGATACATTTTCTACTCGTTCTATCATTAAAACTTTACAAAAGTATAAAAGTTGTAAAGGTCGTTAAACATACGGTTTGTTTATCAAATTGAGTCACTTGACATTACGCGGGAACAGCTGAGTTGATATAAATCATTGTGAAATTGTGAGCAGCGCCATTAAAACATTAGACACATTGTGTACCTTAATAGGAGCATAACTTCGTCGGTCTGTTACAACCGTGTTGGCGAACTTCTGACAACGCATCTTCCCTAGTATTGTTTAAAGTTTATTAAGTTCGGAACATCGCATGACGTGCGCTGACTGTCGGTACACGGCTAATGAACTGAGGCAGCGTTTACACGAAATTAATTGTCTTTTCGATTATTTTTACTATATAAAGTTAAAGTTCTTGCTATGAATATTTTTTTTGTAATTTATATAAAACGTAACGTAACGCAGTGCAGTAGGCAGAGTACAAGTATTGGTTTAAAAAATCAATATTTAAGAAATTTACGATAAGGCAAATATGTTAATATTCACCCACTTTTTAATTTAAAGTTCTTGGTTTAGATAATTCTAATTTACTCATAATATGCTTAAAGCTAATCTATATGATCTGAGAAATATAATAATGTCTTTAAAAGACTTGTTTTTAAACGAAATTTCTATTAAAACTCGCTAGTAAACTGTCCCAGTCTTGTTTATTTACATAGATAAACAATATAATATAGTTTAAATTACTCGCTGCTACAAGGGCCACTTATTAGTGAAATATTTTTCAAATGTGTTCATTTGTTTTTGGGTTAATGTAGGACAAACAATCAAATAGTATAAGTTGAAGCTTCATCTACACAACTTAATTGTACGCGTGCAAATCATGTTTGTTGTGTATTCGTATATACATTCATACAACTGTTAACTAGTTTACGTTGCAGAAATGTTAATAATATGCCAGTTGAACGTCAATAGAGAACAACAATACTGCATTAACTTCGGCATACCTCGAGGCTGACTTCAAGTTAAAATAATTAGTTAAGACGCGCTTAAGTTTCATTTAGAATGCGTTGTGAGAAGTTCCGTGCTTTTGATCAGCCCCGGGCGCTACCACGACCGCCTTCGTAAACTTCGATATTAACACGTGCTGTTACCGGTGTGTCTTAGGATTTGCAGCGCAAGCATGTTCCTCGGCACAAACATTCACATGTCACCGGTATTAACAAAGCAAATTGAGTTTTAGAGACACGAGCTATGTACTTTCAGTGAAATTGTTCTGCATGTTTAATATAAAACTGATTTATGTTTGTTCTGGAACAAACCTGGCTTATTGTTACGTTTACGTAAGAGTTTTTGAAGTTGTGACTTCAATGTTTTGCGTCACAATGTATATTTGATAACTTATTTTTTATTATTAATTCAATGAAGATAGTAGGATTACATATAGAAAGGTTTGTAAGTAATCTACAAGTATTCATACAATAAAAAATGGACTAATTCATGCATTGTCAAATAAGCGAGAATATAATTGATGTTTACGAATAACAAATAATAGCGCACCACCAAATGGTTGGGTTATTACACACAAATTGTGGTATCAGATGGAGCGGGCTCAATAATAGAATTTAGAATCCATGCTCCATTACCGTCCTTTGTGAGATACGCGTATAAACGTAAAATCATTTAGTCGCATTATAAACTACAGGATTTTGATATCGACTTATAGAATTTAAGTTTCTATTTAAATTATAATATTATTAATTTACTATCAATAAAGAAAGTCCCTTTGACTCATCTGTATCTCCTAAGAATTTGTCAATATACATAGTGTGTATACTCATTAAGCTTTGTATAAATTGTCATAAATATTACGTTGAATATTGAAAGCTTATCGAAGCTTGCCGAATTAAAGGTACCATATCCCAGCACAAACTTAAAGCTTAGTAAGAATGTTTAAATGTTAGTAAGTTATTTCAATGATTTACTGAAACATATATAAACTAAAAAAGAATAAATATTTGTATCGACACACAAGCAAAATAATCTTTTAAAAATAAACAGCTATTTTTATATTAGACCAATTTAACCAAACAAAACAATATTATCTTAAGTCGAATAATATTTTTGTAAACGTTGAAGAAAGTAGTGGAAAGTATAAGAAAATAAAATACTTATTTTTCTCTTTTGCTACAGAAAATAACGTGCTACATGTGCGGACCTCTTGCAGATAAAATGTAATTTTTATATAGATGATTTCGCCATACACAATGCAATGTGTTGCAGAGAGCATTATAACGTATACGTGGAATAAAATTCGTACGTTGGTACGTAAAATAAAAATGTAAAAGTTTTGTTTTAAGTTTAACTAAATACAGAAAACGTTTACAGGGATTGTAATACCGTGCTTATGTATTTGTATATGCAACGGTTAAGCGACTATGGACTTGAATGCAATTGACTATTGTGGTTCAAAAAATATTAGTAAAATATTTCAATAGTCTACTTACGGTTTATGAAAAAATACTTCTAACTAAATCTAAACCCATTTTACATGTAAAAGTCAAATCTCTATTCTATGACTGCCGCTTATGAAATGTTTTAATATGTAAATTCTGTGTTAACAATTAAAGAGACTTATGAAATGTACATTAACGTAATGAATACTGAGTAAATACAAGATTCATGGTCTTTATGATTCGGCTGAAGCCTTAAGTAATGCACAACTTCTTTTCAACATTATTCAGAGATTCAGCTGTTAATGTTATTACTCTCGAGTTAAAGTACTAAAACATCTCAAACAGTTCTCAGAACCTAGAGGAACTACACTTAAATTCATTTTATGGCACGTAAATAAGTTTATGGTCAGTATCTAAATTGTTTTATATGTAGTTTTAGAAGTTGAACTTCGTAAGACAATCTGAATGTTATGTCGATAATACTAATTTTATTCCTTTAATTGAAAGGTAGGGTTTTTAATAAATAAAAAAAGAGCCAATCGCCAAATGGGAAGGCGAACATGCCCAACTTAGCCGTGGGTTTGAATCCACCGTTCGGCTTTTGTCCTAATACAATGGTTAAGAGAAACATTAGGTACTATATTATTTTTTTTAATTAATAAATAGTTGAATAATCTGTATGCAACTTTTGGCAATTGGCATTTATTGCCAAGCTACATTAATTAAAATGAAAATTTGGTATTTTAAAATAGTTAAGTCTACTCTGAATTCCAAATACGAATATTTTATAAATTAATTATGTAATTAATTATGTCTTGGTTTTTAGGTATTAATTAAGCGAACAAAAATTATATTCGTACCCAATATCCATCGTCATAGATTACCACAATGACTAATAAAACCTTTTTGTTCACAGGTGAGTGAATCCACTCTACTAGAGTGCAGCGACGGGCGCTACACAGCGTCCGATACGGTGAGTTTCACTCATACCTTCCTAGTAAACGCCTTGTAGACGACCGTTTAAACGCATTAGTTACTAGGTTAATTAAAACTAAAACTGTCAATAATTGAAAATTTTCTAATGGAATTTGCGTCATTGGTTACAATTTAAAAATTAATGTTATTTCTCCATCTCTAAGTAACATACCATTAACTATTAACTTGACAACTAAGGAAAAAGTTTTTTTTTACTGTTTTATTATTTTATTATAATATGCTGTAATAAGTTTATTTTAGGCCCAACTGTAAGCCGTAAATTTGTATAACATCACGTACTTGACATTACTTACATATCTAGCTTGTAAAAATTTTGATATTTTTTAAGTATTTTAGAAGTTTAGAAAACATGGAAATTACGTTTTTTCAATGGAATATGATAAAATAGATAAAGACAAAGTACAAGCAATTTTTATAAGTTTCTAAATAAAAAAAGTATTTAATTGCATTTTTAGTTCAAGCAAAGAAGAAAGTAGTTGACAAAACGAAAAAGTTATAATTTAATTCGAACCAGAGTCTTGGTCATTTTAATGTGCAGTGAATATTTTAATACGTTATAAAGTGATTCATGCGAGTTACATAGTTATTATATAAGACTTTTATATTCGTAAAGTATCAAAAACGTATTCCGGGACTTTTTCACCGATACTTTGGTTTGTATTAAAATCTCGTTACTACATTTAGTACTTTTTCCCAACTTCCCTATTCATTCGTTACTGAATACAATTCCTGGCCATGAATGGGCGCTGCCTAAATCAATATACGTTCCATTATTTGTAAATATGATTCCATTTACTTAATC
>JAABKM020000029.1:5294290-5306665 GCA_016277805.2 Papilio aristodemus | reverse complement strand
ACTGTAACACTTTTTATAAAGCATTGAATAAAGAGCAAAAAAGCGGAAGGGAGATATTTGACAACCTGTTATAAAGTCTAAGAATATACGACACTAATGCCTCTGTGTCTTGTAAAAAAAACTCGACCAACAATAAGGTAGTTAATTCGTGGAATACCAATCTTAGGACATTAAATTATAGTACAGTACAGGATATCCTCTTCTGTCAATTAACTTGAACCGTACCATCCATCGCCAGTACAAATAAAATAAATGGATACGACAAACTCAGAGCGAGACCTCTCGACGCGTCATCTTTCATTCCTATATATTTTGCTCGCGAGTCTGGTATATTCGATTAGATTAGACGATAGTTGTCGCACCGTACCCGCTTCGTACTCAATTTATTCCTCCCCTTTGTATTCAATACTTAGATATTCATTCTTTTTTCTGTTGATGTATGCTCTATACTTTCTTTCATTACAAAATTTACGATCTCCGTTTACATGTGTATCTGAATATATAATTCGATTTTCTAACATAAATTATGTATTTGTAGTTCTTTCAACTGTATTATTTATTTCCATTATTTCTATTAAGATTGATGAATAATACGATGGTTTAACCAGCTTACATAGAATATAACTGTGATAATGATACTGATATAATTCTGATACTGAAAATATTAGTTGTAAAGTTACTTACTTTTAGTTAAATACTATAAAGGAGAGTTTAATAAAATTTATTACAATTTAAAAATAGAAGTAAAGGGCAATATAGACTATCATTTATCATCTTGTATTATTTTTTCAAATGATATTGTTTCAAAAAAACAATGTTTGTCTTATGCAGGCATTTCTCGAGATGGCGGAGGAGATATCAGCAGTGGCGATGGTAGCATACTTCGGCGGCTGCGTGGCCCAGCTTCGCGGACGCGCCGTGTACGTGCAGTTCTCCAACCACAAGGAACTAAAGACCGATCAGACGCACAGCAACGCTGTAAGTATCATAGAATATCGAAAACATATCTCGCAATCAAATTTACGTTACACTTAACTTGCGAATAACTTTGTGACGGAGTCGGTCCGTGTATCAGAGTATACACATCATAAGAAGTTCAGAATATCATTTATAAATGTTAGCGCTTGCTTTTACATTGAAAATAAATCACTACATTTGAAATAAATCAACACTGAGTTATTTGTACTAAGACAAATAACTCAGTGTTCATTTATTTCAAATTAACACTGAGTTATTTGTTAAGTTAATCAATGCCATTTGTAATTACAATTAAAGAGCTGTAAAAATGAAATTAAAAAGATTTTATTTCAACGTATATCGTTGACTAAAAAACACTTTTGTCTTTGTAAGATAAAAGCTTCTCGTGAACAAAAGCACTATTATCTACATTAGCGTAATATTTTTTATTATTATATAGATAAAAATCACAATTTAAGTGCATATTAATATTTATAAAAATAAATAGGAAATTGAACGTTTTAAATTCAATGTTAAATTTATTTCGTAATACAGTTTTCGTATTAAATCATTTTGGCGAGGCATAAATAAATCTTTTAACGTGGCAATTACATAAAATAACATGAAATCGTTAAACATCGATAACAGTATATTAAATATATTTCCATCGCATCTGCCTCTACCGCCGGCTTATGTAAAAATGAATGTATATTCAATTTTAACGAGTTTATGTATGAATACAAATCTCGCGTATTCACCGGTTTTTACGGTAAAAGGCCTAAAATCTACAGCGTTATTATTCTTTTATATTCAGTGAAAAAGTTCGATTCGGATCGGTGAGGGCGCACTCGGAACAATAATGAAACGATTGTTCAATTAGCACATTAAATCAACGAATGAATTGTTGCCAGTTGTAAGGGACATTAAGGCCGTTACAACGTTACCTATTTTTTTAACCCTTCAATATTTTTTATTGATATTTATGAAACCGAATATATAAGCTACGCTTTGTTTTTTCAACGCATAAATTTGCAATGTATCATTTTTTTAACCTTCACGACAATACGTATGCGTACACGGAATTAATAACTATATTTTTGAAAAAAGAAAAAAACAAAAGCGACCAAAGTTTTTAATTATTTACTTATTGTATTCTCAATCCTAAATTATAATTATTTTATGGTAGCGCCATAAAAAGGATATAGACAAAAGTTGTTAAGTATACATTTTCAATTTTCTATGAAAAGATAGGACTATTCCTATACTAGTCATGTTTTTTTTATCATTTACAACATATACGAGTAGACTCATATTGCTATTTAGCGCTTAATATATGTTACTTTTATTGGTTTACAGGCAAAGTTATAATTGGATATATAATTATGTATTGTGTTCCTCGAATATAAATTGAATCATTTGTAATGAACAGTGATAAAGCATTCTGAATGAAGCTTTTCATATTTCTCCAGGCGAAGGAACCAATATACTGAACCGCACGAAGACTATGTTACGTTAGGTTACTAAATTACGTTACCACCAGAAACTTATCAATATTAAATTACGTCACAACTTTTAAAAAATATTATATAATTTATGTTTTAATTTTAAATACAATTATAGTAGTGGATAAAAATGTTTCATGAAATATTTTATCAATTGAGGTCGCCGAATCTCTTAGAAAATTTATGTATTTATACCCTTTGATTTATTAAATCTTTACACATCTGAAAGGATGTGAACAAGACATAAAATAAGATGTTAATCGGCTCACAAACCTCAATAAAGGGAATGTTGTCCATGTTAAAATATGACAATTTCTGTACAATATTATCTCGCGTTTCAGTCTATTAATCAATTGTATAATAGTTGTTTGATCTAATTGTCAACAATTCAAACAACCATTGGAGTAAACACAATAGCTAATTAATGTAATGATGAAACTCAAACCGGGTGTGGCGTGGTGTCTACTATCTATCTGTTTATACAAATCTGTTCCAACAATGGGACGATTTCAATACCCTTTCTTAAAATTATTCAATATTCATTGTTTTGCATTTCACTTAACGTTAAATGTATCATTGATTTAAAATTCTTAATGATATATTTTAATTCATTTATTATTGGTTATCGCACAATTTTTCACATACATATTACAAATATTCTTAAAGCGATATGTTAAAATTTTAAATAACTATAAATATACACTTAATCGTTTTTTCATTCGTTCACGTAATCCTAAACAAACAATATTTTGAATATTTTAGCTGCAAAAAAAAAAAACGAAATTTAAAAAGTAAAATTTAATTTAGTTTGACACGAAAACTCAAATATTCATAAAATGTTTCTGTCTAAGCTCGGATATATGTTTTGACGTCTGCCGTCACCCTTATTTCCTTCTCGTTTGACGATCCTTCATAATGATGTGACTGTCTGTCTGTTCTCAATTTTTTTTTTACCGAATATCATTTATTTATTCCTCTATATATACATATTGTATTATAATACCCATTCATTCCTGGCGTCCTTGTCTGTCTATCTATTCCATAATAGAGATAAACTAAGAATATACCTCACGCCTGTGTTCCCGAAGGGGTACGCAGAGGTGCAATTAGTGTACGCTCTTTTCGCCGTATGTTTTTTCCGTTCCTTGATGTCAAAGGAGGCAAGCTTATTGCCTTTTCGGGCAATAATTCTAAACTCCGAGCTAGTATTGAGTTGAAAAATCCCAATATCATTTTGCGTGACCCAGGATTCCAAACCGAGACCTCAGCAATGCATCCGTGAGAAGTTAAAAACAAGAAAATATAATTATGTTTAATTATTGATTAAGAGGCATTATCTACAATATTTTTATCTGTGCTCCATTCTAATTACTTTTACATATATATATTTTTATTTATAAAATTCTCGCATACAAACGAACAGAACAAACTTGTTCGTTAACTAATCTACCAGTAAGTTCACATAAAAGAGAAAAGAGACAATAACTTTATACGTAATGATAATTTATTTCTACATACATTTTGGATCATTCTTGGTATCGTTCATTGTTAAAACTTATAATGAGATTTGCGAGATAAACATCGCTGTCATTATATGTTTTAAAGAGATGTGACTTTTTTAGAAATTTATATGTTTTTTTTTATTAAAATTGTATCACTCATCGATTTAATGTTACGCACATAGCACTTCAAATTTATGTTTTAAGAACTGGAGATCTTTAGAGCTTTAAGTAGTAACAGATAATAATTTAAATTGCATAGACTGTCATTTTGTGATTTTTCTAACATAAGGTTAAGAAAAAAAATGTAATTTTTAAGGTTGGGATGAAAATTAAACTATTACTTCAACATTATGAAATTGTCAGAATCTATTGAAGACCGATGCATTTTAAAGAACGTACTGAAAGCGAGGCTTTGATCAATCATGCGACGGAAAAAGGTTTTTGTGGTCGCTGAATGGAACTTTCGAATGGACGGAGTTATTTTGTCGCGTCGACGTCAACGTCGCCCGAACGTCTGCCACTGGTCGCGGTGAAAGATTGCACGTCCCGCGAATAGGACCTTTTAAATAACTCCCAGAGTTCGCCAGAGAGCGGGCTACTTAGCTTCGGTGACTCGGAAATATTTTTAGAAATCACAGCGACCGACTTTGCAACGTTATAGACGAGATTTCATTCTATGTAAATGTATAAGAACATGATTCAGGTTTTCAATATTAAATTTAGAATAAAATTAATCTTTACAAATATTATAATATTTATCTAAGAATTTACAACAACTTATATATTCATTTAACAGAAACAATTCAAACACATTAACGACAACTAGAAAAATTTACCTTAATGTGATAAAAAATAATTAATATGTACTATATTCCCGAAAGGCTACAACTAACTCTCTCGGTGGCAACTATTGCGTTGGTAATTAAATCTTAGTAAATTGTTCAGTTAAGTTTCAACTGATATTGGAAAATCCTGTCAAAGCTTTATAAAGTCCACCGACTTTACAATTCAACTGCTAATAGGTCACATACGAGCTAAAAACAAACTAAAAGAAGAACAAGGAAAGTGAGGGCAGCAAGTCGGGGCGAATTTGTAACGGGGCCTTTGCCGTCGACGGCAGCGGGCTTACCGTGACACGGTTAAAGCCTTATTTTTGTGTCTGGCCTGCGCTCTTGTCAAGCCCCCGTCGTACAAAGCCATGTGAAAATATAGGATCAAAGAGTGCCGCGTTCGCAACCCTTCTTCAACAGCATCCGCTTTACTCGCGTGCCACAACTTTTTTGATTTTTTTTCGACGTGTTAAACACACTGCAACACTGGCAGTGTTCGACCGCTTTGTATGTAGTTGATACGTCCCCCGTCACTCAGAATTGCATTTTCATAAAAAATTTAAACGAAAACCTGTATTGACGCCGTTTGTTCAAATTTGACGTTCTCAACGAACGTCATCACATAGCGTATATTTTTGACGAACAGGGTAATTTTTTAAATGTCAGATTGTTTTTAAAGGACAAATTTCTTTTGTAATAAATACAATTCGTATTTCTTGATTAAAGATTTGAGAATATTATTTTAATTTTAACAAAAGGTCTGGAAAGCATTTTGATATTATTTGCGATTTGATATTAAAAACAATTATATTCATGTGGACAGAGAGTTTAAAAAAGTTTTGCTTTAAAAGTCTGGCTATATTTAATTCTTTGTGTAGGAGGACGAGCTCATACGGTCTACCCAGAGAACGCAATGTACTTTAAACATGGACACAATCACATTGCGTGGCTCATAAATTTTATAATACACGGGTCCAATTTTTCAAAGTCTTATATTTCACAAAAGCGTTGCTTCAGCCCTGTTCGCTTTTCCGCGCCCCTATTTCTGTCCTAACAAAGTGCCGGATTCCCGGGCGATACAAAATAAGTTTAGGGGACCCCTTTGTCTGATGCGGTCAATGTTATCTGTCGATGTCGAGACACTCGGAGGTGGCTCACGCGTGCATGAGATAACTTTCTTTTGCCGTATTATGCACGCTCTATTGTTCGACGACTTTCGTGAGATTAGTGGATAGTTTATTCTTTTCGAGACCACAAATATGTTGCTCTAGAGGATAAAAGTGAACATGTCTATCAACATGTGTATGATGTAGATGTCATGTTGTTTTATATATTATTTGACTGTTAAAAAAGAAAAAAAAAAACTCTTTTTCTTTTCAGTTAAAAATCTAAATTTAAATAGGTACTTATTTCGGTATTTCAGCTTCCATTATTAAGTAGGACAAATGTCCATCGTTACAAAATTAGCTGAATATTTGATATTATGTATGTACGCATATTTTATAACTTAATTTAATTAAAAACGATTTTTATAAATGAATGAGACGGAGTAAGTTAATTGAAAATCCTATTGTTGCAGTCGGCATCCGCTCAAGCAGCGCTGCAGGCAGCTCAGGTGATATCAAACAGCGCGGGCGCAGCACTGGTTGCCGGCGCAGGGGCCGCCCTGCAGCCTGCCAACGGAGGCACCGAAATACAAGTAAAAATAATCTAAAGATTACGGACTTCCACTCGACGCGATCTTAGCACACTTCGCTTCTTCAATATTCACGCAACTGCGCATACACTTCTTGGTGTACGAGTACTATTCGTTAGTATGTCATCAGTCTGGATGGTTTAAATTTGCTTTGTTTGATTTCACTATCAATTACTTTCGGAACACAAATTTCCTATATGGGTAAAAATTGTATTTTTAAATGACAATTTTCAAATTCACAAATCATTTAGTTAATTAAAGATAGTTACTATCCTGTGATTCTTCAAGTACCAGTAAAACCAAGAAGCAAGTATAATTTATAAATTATAATGACAATGTTCATGGTAGTAGAATGTAAGAGTTGAACAGTTCAGAATGTGTACCGAATAGTCTGACCAAATCGGCTTTTAAACGAATCTAGGCAAGTAATGTTAACACGTGTGTCAATGGTCAATATGCAACTGCCCATGCCCATTTATGTAAAATAATACTTCTTACAATAACGTCTGAGTGAATTAAGCCACAATATACATACTAACTTAATACAGAAACTGTTAACCAGACCTAAAATATTACAAACTCGTACTACAAATCAGCTTTAGTATCCCCGGCGACCAACCGGAGGAAGTAATATACGTAGATACTTACCTCAGTACGCCTAAAGTGACCACAAATAATGCTTATTATACCGACCGAGACTTGGCTTCTCTAGACTACACTATTACATGATGAAGTTAAAATTAATATTGAATTTAGTATTTTAATAATTATATTTAATACGGGACAACTATAACATGGTTTGGATTAAGAAATCGTGAAAGATGAAAATAAACATTTGGTCACATGGTTGTGAATAAATATGGAAATTTTTAATTTAAACTTTTTTTTTAAATTGATACTGATAATTCTCACGTCTTTCATCATTCTGTGATCCAGGATAAACAAATTAGTATTACGGTTGGAATTTGGAGTAAATAGAAAAAGGATATTTCGTTTTGCTGTCCATTCCCTGTTCCATCAAATCCTCTACTTCCTTTTTGGAAATGGGGATGAAGACTTGGATTTTCTTTGACACCTCATCACCTCTTCTGTAAAATCTTGGTATTTCACCGATCGAGTCGACCCTTTCGTGCAATAGCTATTGCGGGATGTACCACTATTAAATAACTTATCAGATTTAATCATTTTGACTTAAAAATTCTCTCAGTTTGTTAAATCAAATTACATCGCGTTGAAGTAAAGTATACATTTTTACGCTAATACTTAAGTATGTACTATGCGATACTGAATCTCTTAGCAGCCGGTGTAATTACGACGGAATATTAAATCGGCATCAAGGCTGCAATTTGCACGATCTAAATAAGCTACGAGTTGCAGGGTCATGAGAGGTCAAATGTCAGATTAAGTCACCAAATTAACTAATCACTGCTCACTTTGACGACGTATTATAAAAAGAAAATGATGGTAAAGATGTAGAAAATTTAACTAGCTAGAAAGCTGCATTAAAACGGGACTTTCGAATGATTATATACAAAAGGACAATATTAATAGTACATGTATCCCCCAGGTGTGTAATCTTAGCACATAACACGATTACATACTATTAATTAATTTATATTAATATAATTATACATGTTTTTTTTATTATTAGGGCGGACCGAACACGGTGCTGCGTGTCATAATCGAGCACATGCTGTACCCGATCGTGCTCGACGTGCTCTATTCCATTTTCCAACGATACGGGAAAGTGCTCAAAATTGTCACCTTCACCAAAAACAGTAAGTATTGGTTTGCCTCAAAATTGACATATTAAATCGTAAATCATCCAATCATCTTACACATAAAAAATATAGCTGCACTGCTGTGCTTTATATGGAATGGCTTGGCCAAGCCAAAACATAACACTGAGGTATAATTTACTTTCCGTTATTTATTATGTACCCCTCATATTCTCACAAAGACAACGCATCTGCAACTTTTTTGGTTAGCGTTAACGGGTAGCGGTAGCGATGGTCAGATCATTTCAGTTCCTACTCTTTTGCGGATACCCAACCAAAAATATGATACACTTGAAAAACTTTAAATTTGTTCCTTTATTTCGGTTCATTTGTAATTCTTGAGTTTTATTTATGATAATACTGACTTTTCGTAAGTAAAAGGTTTGACTTTTATGTACAAAATCTTTTATGTAAAAATATGGATGTAACGTAAATATAACAAGTTAAATCTCTTTATCGTCGTTTATCGTTTATCGTCTAAGGTATAGGTGTAGGTGCGTAAATCAACTATTTGTAAATGGAATGTCGGTGAGTTTTAAAATTAAATTTGTGCACGTATGATCGTGTTATAGTGATAGATTTACCAAACAACACGGGCCGGAATCCAAGGGCGCAATCCGTTTAAAATTTAAATCGTACCCTCATGCATATCCTAAATAAATCCCGTAGCAGGCAGGTATGTAGGTACATATTTGATAAGCCACGAGGCCGGCGCCGCTCCGCACTTCCAGCTAATTATAAAGTTAGTTTAAAAACCTTAATCAAATCTACACATTTCCGAACCGTAGCTAACGTTTTATATACAACACAACGCTCTTCTTTTTACATATTAATGGGACCGAGTCCGCGGAGTCCGAAACACCTCCAAACAAAAGTTTACCAGAGTAGAAACTGAAGAGGAGGGCTCCGTTTACTGTCTCAATCGAACCCTTGTCAAACAACTGACATCGAATTTACAAAAATACTTATTTATTCAGAAGTAGACGCCTGTTTATATTTATTACGTGCAATTTACTCACCGGCGGGAATTTAATCTTCTAAAAAACATACGAACGTATATTCTTTCTTTATCTAAAATAAAATTGTAAAGTTTAAAAAAAATACTAAAAGTTCATTTAAATAATTGATATGTTAGATATAAATTTTATATATCCAACAATAATATAATTACATGTTAATATTGTGTTATAACTACAGAGTATGGCTAGAAAATTAGTATAGGCGTTCCTGTAAACTTCTTTGTCCTGATAAATAAATAAATAAATAAACAAATAATATAAGGAGCCAGTAGGTTAATCATGGTCGTGTACTTGAAACCGCCATTATTAAATTCTCCTAGTAGAAGTTTAAGTTTTGTTTGCAATGAAAGAAGAAAGATAGAAAATTATTAATACAATACGATAATCAAAAGAAGAAAAAACTGTTAAATATGACAAATATTAAAGTAAAATAATTTATTCAAATTGTTTAAAAAGGCGAATGCTATTTAAAAAACGACGATTCTACTCTCTCGTGATTTCTTGATATCAAAACTTAATTAGTGCTCGAGCGTTATTCAAATTAGTCGATGAAGTCGTGTTGCCGGTATCGCCCGCTACCTCCGCTAATGCAGCATTTCCAATTTCCGAACGTCGCGCCCCGACCCTTGCTCCGTTTCCGAAACTGCTGTTTGCTTTTTTGCCGCATTCGTCATTGTCCAATTGTAAAAGCTTTTGTCCCTAACGGTCTGCCATTATTTACCGACGCTCCCCCTTTGTTTTAAACTAACTAAACGCTACTTTACTTCAAAAGATTCCATTTTCTAAAACCTTTGTGTATTTCATGTTTGTTAGTTAAAAGGAAAAAACATTTAAAAAAATCCTTAGTCACATTTCGTCATGTTTACATTTTAGTTCTAAATATCAAATAACAAAAATAAACTTAAAAAGTCCATCTTGAAAAATAGAAAACGTTTTAATAAAATGCAAAGCAAGAGAACAAATTCTAAAATAAATATACATTGTAGGAAGTAAAGTTTGCGAACGGTACCCTCCGCGAGTAAATATACACAACACGGACCATACAAAGCCGTGTACCGCAGCACGGGCTAACGGCAGTAGATCCCAGATCGGAAACGTATAAATCCCTACTTCAATTATCCTGTCTCGTGGGGAGCAAATAAACCACATATTTCGTTTCCAATTCACTTTCGATACTTCAGTACGCGGAATGAAGATATCTGTCTAAAGTTAAGTAACATGTAATGGCTCGTTCGATGAGCGGTCGTTATGGATGAGGCATTCTTTCAGCTTCAAATATTCACATGAAATCGTATGTCGGCGAGACATCGAATCGAGTAAAGCGTATCACGTTTATTGTTATGCAAAAGCCGAGATTACAGTGTAATATTTGAACAGATTCGGAAATATTCCGTCGATGTTTTACGGCCGCGGCAACATATTTACACGTCGATTATTTCTGTCGGGGAATTGGATCCTCTCAACCTTTATCAATCGCGATCGCAAATAAACGTACGGCTTTCTTGATTTATAAGATTCAATATTTCCCTTTATTTACTTGTTTACATAATTTTCCATAGCACAAAATACATTATAACTTCGACCACTTAGAATTTGTTATCGAATTGGAGTTCGTGTTGTGTCTCGTTGTGGTTTTCACGAGTTTCGGGGAGTTCAGCCGATGAATATTCCGGAGTTTTTATCATATTACGCTAATGAAAGCGACAAAGTTGCAAATTGTTCAGTTTATTCAAATGTAGCGATGAAAGAGCGCCGTTTAAGTCTATTGTTTGCGCGTTGCGTCTCGTTAGCACGTCGGCCGAATCGTATAACGGAAGGTTAGTATCATACGCGCTCGCAATACCGAAACAAATCTCAATGAACGGCGCGTAGTCGCAGTAATCCCACCCTCCGAACTCGCCGCACCACCTCTTACCCTCACCCGATTGCCTTTATTAAGGTGTAGCAGACCGCTACAATTATTATGCGTCCCCTGTTTGTGGTAGATGTCCTGTCTATGTCGCCGTAGGATTTCCGTAATTAAGGATTTGATTCCTCCACCGACGTTGTCTTACGGTCTGTTTACACCTCTGTTTATTATTATATTACATTTTATATAATATTTTACATACATTAAGTTTAAATTACGAAGCATCCTTCAACTTGGATACGACTAAGTTATCTTTTAAATCTTCTTTAAGGAGTAAGTAGGTTTGAGTACGTATTCCAACTTAAACTGTCCACGTAGCTAAGCTGGCTGCGCAGGTAATAGCTGAGCATCGGCAGCTGAAAGCCCGCGTAATTTGCCAGGAAGCATTCAAGTTCAGCAGAGCACGTTGAATGGAGACGAGATGGTGAGATTTAAGATATCATATTATGATGTAATCCGACTCCCAACGGGTCGAGGGCCGCGGGACGGGGGGGCCTCCGCTATAATTTACATAACGGAAGCGACCTCTTGGCTGCCCACCAAAATGAGGATTAGAAAATTTTAATTTCCAACCCCCGATCCCCCCGGTTCGTGTTTACGTATCGGTTTAAATATTTAATATGTTAATCTTGCCCGCCCTCTCGAACTTTCGATAAATTTAACTCGATTGATACAAATCCTTTAAATGTCTGCTATATCTTTTTTAACCTTCTAGTCTGTTTGTATGTATTACTTATTTTATTCTTTAATTTCGAAAGTCGTGATATTTTTTCCAAAAAAAATATTTCGTATAAAATGTCTTAAAATAGTCTATGATCAACATAATTCAGTGACATTCAAAGAAAAACATGTTCCCAATGGCCCCGGGAGTTTTTCCAATAATCACAAAGTAAATATTCCCACAAAATAGTGTTTATTACGCGGCGAGGGACCCGTGTGCAAGTGGACATTTAGCGGCAAAGTTATGCGGAAGGGTCGCAATCAAAACGTTCTAGCATTCACTACAATCAATAACGACGTCGTGTTATATTAAATAAAACCTTTTTTATGCATGAATTTTTAACAATTCATATATTTTATTGATATGAAAATAATTACAAAAAAAAATCAGAACGTTAGAGGACTAGAGGAATCGAATTTATAAATAATTATGTTAAAATTTCCTAAGACATGTGTGTATTT
>JAABKM020000029.1:5272433-5282774 GCA_016277805.2 Papilio aristodemus | reverse complement strand
ATATATATAGTGTCCAGAGTTGTAGTTTGAAAATATATATTTTTATTCTATTTACCAGAACCTTACTATTGATTCTCATATGATAATATTTTCGTAATATTTTCCGAATATTATTTTCACTTTTACTGCAAGGTAATTGTGTTTTATATATCTTTTTATTGCACTTTTATAACCTACGCAAGTTGATATTAAAACCAAGAGCTGAACCCGTTAAGGTACGTAGTAAAATAAATCTCCAACGTAAAATCACACAAGAGAACATTATTCTGAACTATGTGTCTGCGTTTGTAACTTCGCGTCGGCTCTTTTCTTGTTTATTATTCATAATCAATTTTAAATGTTTCCGCAGTGACTAATAACTTTTCATAAATCCTTACTGCGCCGTAGAGGATTGTAATATATGAGGATTATTCCGACAATGCCTATTCGTTGCTCGCATTACGTGATACCGCTTTAATATTTTAGATGTTGAGCAAAACATAATCTACATCGGGCTGAGTGTTTTTGTGTCATGCGGGCTTTAGTTTCGGCGACGTGATTAACAAATACATTTAGGTCGCGTTTTAATATTACAAATTTTTTTTCAGGTGGAGGTGTTTTGGCTCCGCCGTTTTTGGGCTTGGGATCCGGCCTGGCGTCACCGTACGGCGTGGGAGTTGGGGGAGTGGGGCTGCCGGCATTCGGTGCTCTCACCCTGACTCCTGCCTCGCCAGCCCTGCGCGCCCTCGCGGCCCCGCCTATGCCCCTAGCCACCGTTCTCCTCGTATCTAACTTGAATGAGGAGGTACGTGTATCCATTCATATTTTATTCTCGCGCGTCAATCAAATTTTAACCAACAGGGACCATAATACAATTTGGCAGCGAACGCCCGATCGATACATTAACGCGTCAATTCAAAATATGAAGATTGACGCAACTTAAATAATTTACGATTTTGTTTATAACTTCCAAGATAGCAACATAGGTAGCGATATAACAAAGTCGAGAAGGTGTATCAAAACAGTGAACCTGTTAGTTTGTTTATAAAGTTAATCATAACTCTAACACAATAGCCGGTAACGTGTACTAAGAACATATTTAATTTGGAATTTCCATTGAGCCGACACGAACTAATTGATGCCAACTAATACGGAACGTTACTGGCCGTTGCACTTATATATTCTACTCGAACTCCTTGATAAAATAAGTTGCTAATTTATTTATAGATGATGTCAGATATCTTTTACGACTATTTATAATACTATCTCTTTCTCTCTCCTATTGTTTTAGATGGTCACGCCTGACGCTCTCTTTACCCTTTTCGGTACGTGTGCACATACATTCCGTATTTTATATTAAAACATTAATATTGCTCCCGAGCCCTTGTCGCCTGGAAAACAAATTGTCCGCTAACATTCTCGACTTCTGTACTGATAACCGCATCCGATTACTTTGCGATCGAAGCTTTGCTTGTTAACACTGTCACTCTAAACGCTTTATTAACTCGTGACAATTTGTGTTTCAGACGCGCTAGTTTTAGATAAGTAAGTTTCTACCCAGTTCTCTGTCTTTTTGTTATTAGATGCGGGTGACACGCCAAGTATTTACAATTACCACTGTACTTTTAGAAATTACGACGAACAAGCCTGATGTAATTGATGGTTTTGGTCCGAGGATCTTAGAATAGAACTTAGATTTGATAGATGGACTACAGGAATGAGACAATATGATTTTTATGTAATAACTATACTAATTGGCACATTCACACCGTAGAAGAAAGAAGTTTTTCTCGTTTATTAGAACTCCCGCTTAACACATCCATCCGGACAGAGGTCCGCTGGTAACCACAACAGCATTAATCGGAAGCTTACACGTGACCAAATTAGAACTCGAAATTGTTTTCTTCTTGTATTCATTTCCAATCTATTTCGTCCCACAAATTATGTATTCTAGCAGGTTTAATAATACGTAATTATAGTAAAATCGTTTGCTTAATACAGCCTCAATAACCTAAGTGGGTCTCGAGTTTGCAAAAATTTAGCTTCGGTCGTCCATTTCGTTTAACGAGAACGATTGTTTGTGCCAAATGTTTGTTTAAGTTTAATTATAAAACACATTTAGTATATAAAATGCACAACCGAGGTTTGTCTCCCCTGATATATTGAGGTGTATGAAAGCGTTGCTTAGTTTCTGACGCATAATTTTATATGTAGGCGTGTACGGAGATGTGCAGCGGGTGAAAATCCTCTACAACAAAAAAGATTCAGCTCTAATTCAAATGGCGGAAGCGCATCAAGCTCATTTGGGTATGTATTATAGTCGACTTTATTACATTTGTATAAGGTTCATATTATACTACACACATTTATTATTCTTTGTATATTCGTTAAAAATTATGTCTTTATTTAGCATCCCATGTTTTGTGTCAACGAAAATTGATATTTAATACATTTAAATAGAAAACATAGTACATAGTAGCACAGTACGCTTAATCGAAATGGTACAATTCTATTGAAAAGCGTTTAGTTGAGATAAAATGCCTAAGTACATCTGATTTTAAATAATCAGTTCCGGAATAAAACACTGAAAAGATTAATTTTGAGAGGATTTAATTTACTACAATGTTTTATTACAGATTTATATGGACTTAGAAATATAACACTGAAATAATGAGCAATTTAGAGCGTAATGTCGTTAAGTTTGTAGCGGTCGTAATGTACGAGTCTCGGGTTTAAATCGTCATCATTAGTTCGCTACAGAATAATTATTTATGTCGCCAAGCTTTCCCGCGACCAACGTAGGAAATATGTTGCTGTTTTTATATCCCGTAATACTTTGAAACATAGTAGACATATCAAAACTACAACTAGTAGTCGTTAGTTAGGACTTAAAATATAAAAGATAACTACATAATTTCGATTTATGGACGTCCATTGTCAGAAACAAGACATTCTTAAGATAAAAAGATCTATGTCCATATGTGTCCATATGTCTAAGTGAAGCTACAGTATTGATTGAATCAAATCGACCAATGACATTGGTCGTGATATTTTCATATTATCTAACATATTGTGATATGATGTTGGCAGCAATGACACACATGGACAAGCTGCGCGTGTTCGGCAAGGCGATGCGCGTCATGCTCAGCAAGCACCAGACAGTACAGCTGCCGAAGGAAGGCCAGCCTGACGCCGGCCTCACCAGGTACGGAGTAAAACATCATTCCACTTCAGCTAAGTACGTCAAGCTGACGATGTTCTCAAGTCCAATATATTCTATTAATTGTTTACAAAACTGTGAGGTAAAAGTACTTCTCACGTTGTTATCTGTGTGTCGTAGTCCTGCCTCTGTCGAGTCGATGTCCATAAAGAAGTACAAAGTCTATCTTAATTTTTACAGTTTACAAAATTCAATAATAAAAAAATATACAAGGAATTTAATTTGATCAATACTTTGTTTGTATCAATTTTCAGAGACTACTCTCAGAGCCCGCTGCATAGATTCAAAAAGCCTGGCAGCAAAAACTACCAGAACATCTACCCGCCGAGCGCCACCCTGCACCTCTCCAACATTCCGTAAGTTATAGTCCCATCCGACATGTCATTACGCTACCAGAATGGACTCATGACATGTACTTATGTCCGCAGAGCGACCGTCTCCGAGGACGATATTAAGGAGGCGTTTACCAAGCGGGGCTTCACGATCAAAGCGTTCAAGTTCTTCCCGTAAGTATCTTATTTTAACTGACGATGCCATCGGAGGGCAGTGTCACTTCATATTTTATTTACACTTTAAAGGAAGAATTGAAGTCGTTAAATATTATAAATATGCACTTTATTGAATTATTTAGTCACACTATAAATTTACATCGAGTTGACTTAGGGACAAGTTTAAAAACAGATTAAGAACCTAGTCATTAAAGTACTTTATATCTGCTTGTAATATATTCTATTAGTTTTAGTAAAGTTTGAAGACTGAGTTAAGTTCATTGCATTGGACACATGTAATGATGTTTGTTTTTAATTTCTTAGGAAGGACCGCAAGATGGCGCTGGTGCAGCTGATGTCTATCGACGACGCCGTGGCCGCCCTCATCAAGATGCACAACTACCAGCTCTCCGAGTCCAACCACCTCAGGGTTTCATTCTCCAAATCGAGTATCTAACTTCCATTCGCCGCCAACATCGGAATATCACACAATTGATGAATTAAGTAGGTAATTGTGAACGATTTACAATCCATAGACGATTCGATTCATATTTTATTGGGTCAATTGCAGATTTTGGGCTCAACTAAAATGTTATATTTATTCTAAATCGATTGTTTCGATTTAATCGTTCACAGTCACCAGTTGTTGTCAGTCGCGTCCCTCTGTTGACAGTTAGTGTCGCGATTGTAAAATCGATTTCCTTAGCTGTATATCGATATTGTACGCGTGTCGAGTGACGCAGCGCCCGTCGATTATAATATAGTACCTCTCACTCAAATCGAGAATAATGCTCGACTGAAAATTTTAATTATAATCTATATTACGCTTACTCGGATCAGTCTAGAAGTTAAGTGCTACTCTATTTCCTTAGTGTAAATGTACATCTTACTGTAACTGTACATGTTATTTAAGGGACATTTCACTTCACTACGATTCAGGAACCTGGATAGGTTCCGCTATCCTGGATTGTCACTGATATACGGAGAGGATTTCAATTTTGTGTGATATTCATCCTTTATGTTATTATTCCATATATGTATCGCATGTTTCCGTTAATTTTACATTTACATTGTCCGTCGGTGAACTTGGATTGTTTGCAATTAGATTGCGCTAGAATTATTTACATTCGGCATTTCCCAGTGCTATGCAATGTGAGACATTGTCGGTTTACGGTTATTATTTCGGGCTACTTTGCCGTTTTAAATATTTTAACATATTTATCACTAGTTAAAACATATTTACTTTGTCACATATAATTTGCAGTTATCAATATAAGATTATATTTTATACATATATTTTATTCTCTATTTTAATATGCACAATTTACTATTATTGCATTTCTATTAAATATGTTTTTGTACGCATACACATTTTGTTTTATATAATAATAACAATAAAATGCTTTATAAATGTGTATGTGTGTGCAATATTAGTTGTAGCAACATTTAAATATATTACGTTAGACATAGATCATTTATCGTCTGATCACACACTTCCATATCTGTTATGTTATCTGTACTCTATACTCTGTATTCTTTACTCTGTACTCTGTTCTCGTCCCGGTCGATAGTCTTCTGTTAGGTAGCGTAATCACTAATCCTACGTCTAGGCGCCTAGTGAATATATCACAATATATACATTTATAAATGTTATGTTTAGTGACATAATAGTGACATGATGCATTTATTTTGATGTTAATTTATATTAATGTTAGCTGCAACATACTATAAATGCTCGTGCGTTCATTTCACTAAGCAATTATTGATAGAGAAATATTTATTTGTACCCTATTAGGGAGTTTCGACACCGTTAATATGGGGTGGCCCGTTGCGATAACGTATTTTTAGGGTAATATTCATTGTTTGTGATGGAATGACCGCACCGTTGCGTGAAGCGCGGCCTCAACGGCCCCGCGGCCCCACGGCCTCCGCGGTCTGGCTTCCTCTGTGGCAAGGTTCATAGTCAGTATTCGTACTCTGACGCAGTTATTTCGTTAAGGAATCAGTATTTTAGTTTTACGGCTTTCCCTTAGCACTTTGTATATACCTAATGCTCGCTTCGGCGAGCTCTCTAAATTCCTGGACTTTCCCTTTTCAATGAATTGGTTTTCACACATCTTTGCCTTCTTAAATTATTTGTTAAATGCGTCTAGTCCAATACAAAAGAGATTAAGTTTGTGAATTAAGTAAGATCGTTTTCGTTGTATACAAAATAACTTTTAAAATTTATTCTCGAATAAACTCTTCTAAGATTTGTTTTATCTCTATTTCGACATAGGATGGTGCCGAACAAAGCCTATGCTATTAACTTAGGACCAGTTTTAAGTATTCAGTTACACGTCCAGATTATGTGATTAGGCAAAGCATGCGTGAAACAGATACCTGAATTATGACAAATTAATGTAAACTTTTCCTAAAATTTACGACGCAACGTGCAGCTGTCAAAGATAGTTTATACTTCGACTGCAAATAATTACATATCTTCAATGTCACAAGCGGTAGGTATTCAAATATATAGCGGATTGTTTGTTGTTTGTGTTGTTAACACTGATCATTTTGTGTACGGGAGTTATCTTCGTGTAACTGACATGAGGTGACAGTTCAGAGATACAAAATTAAAACGGTTCGACGACTTCCGCCAGTTAGTGACTCCTAGGCCACAACGTTACAATCGATTTGATACAAAAATCGAGGTCACAATTCATTCTTTCTAATTAAATAGCAGTCGGTAAAAAATTACATATTTACACTATTATAGAATGTATCGTATACATCGCGATTTAAGATATAAAAATAGAGCTTAGTAAGACGGTTAAAAGTAAAAAAAAAATAGATTGACATTAAAATGTAAGGTTTATTAGAGGAATTCGATCATACAAACTGTATTACTCAGTATCTACTCGTATGTATTCTACGATAAGAGATAAGAGCGTGTAAGTAGTAACTCTGTTTAGATAATGTTAGGTGACCAGGGTGTGGTGATATTTTGCACGTTTTTGAAAATGTTTTTCTATGGAGGTACAGACACCTCCGTGCCTGCGTTTTGAAAGATAAAGATAGAGGAAGCGGAGTGCGGTCGACGATGGTCTGTTGGGCGAGTGAGATGTAGTCGCATTTGTAATTTAATTATTATGTATTTATGAAACACAAATAAAGGAGATTACATATCCAATGTCTTCAGCGTGGAACGCTACACACATCACTGCATTTTTAATGAATATCAAACTCAAATGAATTAATAAATGCATATCTTTCGGATTTATAATGAACTTAAATTTACGTTATGAAATGCAGTGTTAATTGTAATGAGCGATGTAAACGCATCGATACGGTCTATGATATAACGTTGTTGGCCAATTCTAAACATGTTATGCAAGTTATACAATGTAAGCTTAAATAAGTTAATAGTAGTTATTAATCAAGCTGAAGATAAAATAGTTATTGCAATTTTATTAATAATAATTATTGAAATTTATTCGTTCTTGTATAATCTATTGGAGTCGTTCTTGTATAATGTTTGCTGTATGGCAACATCGGATACAACAGCTGACCATGACAGATCATAGAGTTCTTAGTTCCTCGATAAGGTTATTATGAAACGTCATTTCATTAGAGTGAGATACGTTTCCGGATGTTTTGTACGGACTCCCGCTCTGTGCTCAACGTGTGGAGTTCTTAAGGAATGTGTGTAGCGTTTTGTGGCCTAACTCTTCTCAATAACACTGGTATTGACTTATAGATAATTCTAGGGATTTATGTGTTTAGAGAAGTATTTTTAAATATTTAGGTATAATACTATAAAGTTATAAAAAAGTAAATAAAAATAATTAAAATCAGTGTTTAGAATGAGATGCCAAATTTAAAGTCAATACACATTATTTTAGGTAACGTAATCGATGTAATCTTAACGTTTATTGAAAAGTTGATGAAAATGTTACAGTTGAATTATATTTGAGAGTTTTATTAAGCGCAATATATGCAATTTAATTGATCGTAAGTGAACATTGTTTCAATTTGTTCGTTAAAGTTATGCGTTGAGAATTTGCAAGTGGCGGGTTTCCGAACGTCGGTCTCGCAGCTCGTCGTAGGTACTAATTGTTTTCTTTGATTGTCTAAACTTTATGCATTCGTTCTTCGCGTCTCCACGTCAAACATATCTCTGCATATCAAATACATCGTTTACTATTTTATTGCGCTTCTTAATACGTATCTCCTGTTGTATGAACTATGGCCGATATGTGTGACTACAGTCAAAGCCGACATATGAGGTCTAGACATTTGGCTGAGGCACATGTTTTTAACGACTCTGTTCCGTTCGAATACCTATTTTCCTCTCTAATTATTATTTTATTTAACTTTTTCGTATATTTTAATATGTTTTAACTTAATTTACAATGTCGTCTTTATTTTCTTATTTTAGTATTTAAGCCTTTTGTGTGGTTAATTTCATTCTTATTTTAGTTTCATAATTAAACTATTTTTATCATTGATAACTTTTGTTTTTCTTTATTTTTCCTCCTCGTCCTTCTATGTTCCTTTCGAAGATCTGATATTATGTAATAAAGTTGTATAGAATACTCAAACTTCTCACTTATACATACAAACACACAGTTTTCTACTCTTGTAAATTTGTACCTTCGCCTCACTAACGGATGTCGCTTAGCAAATGGTTTCATCAGCCGACAAGGTAAACTATTTGTAAATAAAACTTATAAACTTCAATGGGGATCAATATAAAGAAATGTGCGTAGTACGGTCGCTACTCTAGACATATTCGTACCTATTTAGATCTAAACTATCCTGACAGTTATATTTTTTATCTGTATTTAAATTAATTATGTAACCTACCTATAAAGTGTTTCAATGTTTGTTTTGTTCCCCTTCATTTTCCACCTGCATCCTAAAGTTCGCTTAGTGTTAGCGAGAATTTAGGCAAATTACAGGTTATTTAGTTGAGTTGTGAATGGGGTAAGGGACTTAAAATATTGCCAATGATATCTTATAAATATTATCAAGTGGAATATATTTCGCACAGGGTATAATGTGAATAAATTTTATCGCTCACCCTGGCAACTGGCGGCCGGGGCGGTGATTTATGTCCGTGCCACGTCCCTTATTCCTGATGCGTTGAAAGAACTGAACCATTCCATTATTGAAACATTATCTTAGTCAAAGGAAAATGTATAACTGCCAATTAATAGGACTCAATCCTACAGTAGACTATTACGTTCGCCAAACGCGATAACGGTAGCTGACTAATATAAGTGCTCTCTATATTTCTAAATTAAAATAATAATTATAAAAAGTATATTAAACCTATTAAAATGGCAGTTATCGTCTCGTTGAAATAATCTACCGATGTAAATATTATACATTATATAAATAATTACAAATTAAATTAATAGGATGTATTACAGATTAACATAATCATTAATTTAAGACTTAGATAAAAAAATATCCTATTCTGATTTCGGTAGTCGCTCTAGTGATTAATTAATACCTGCCTCCGTGTAACAAACTTCTTAGTAATTTATTGTAAAGCCCACCTGTTCCTTCGTGAGTTTAGTGACGTTTTGATTCGTTTGATAAAACAATGGTGTGCAAATTAAAGGGTTGTGTGTAAAGTTAAAATAGTCTAATATATATAAACTGTCGCTCGCGCAGCGATGTTATCGCATTGTTTTATAGTTTCCGTAACGTTCGGCTCTAGGAAAATGGTTTTATTTGAATATGTTAATGATTTAGCGTTATTGAATTCATTATGCCAAAGACCAATCATTGGGACAAAATAACAGGGATCTAATTGTATATTTGTTTTCATCTAATCTAATTCAGATACTAACATAATAGCAAGCTTTAACGAGCCTTTACATATATTCCAAAAGAATGTATTTTGTGGATTCTTTAGTAAAACTTGATTTTTCTAACCGCCGATGGGTCCTCACGTAAGGCCGAGAGCACACTATCTATATTACAAGCAGTTATGTGAATAATAAATATATACACAATTTTAACATCTAAGTGACTACACTACTAAACTCTAGATTTATTCTTTGTCATTTTATAATAAAATATAGTTGAAATAATTGTAGTTTAATTAAACCATCCCCCTTAAGTTTTTTATATCTACCATTTTTTTTTTCAAGGCTTATGATTTAAACATAAGAATTATTAAAACCTATAAGTAAACAAAATTACGTTTTGTACAAACAACGTTATAAAATGCAAGCTTGAAATATTCTTACTTTCCTAACATCCATTTATGCTAGATTGCCCGATGTGTTGGTAACGCATTTGTAAATTTTCTGGTATTGCAAACTTTTATGAGCAACATTAAACTTCAAGGAATAAAGAAAGCAAATAACATAATAATAAAGGAAAACAGTAAACATTGTGTACAGATAGCAGGTGACTTAATTTTTATTTTAGTAACAATTTGAGAAACCTACGAGTATACTTCATGTTTGGTATAAAAATTCATTTGAACTAAAAGAATAAATGAAAGATTTTAATATAAAAAAAACATGTTAAAAGGTAAAATTACAATTACTGAAACATTAGTTACGTAACAACTTTGACTAAATTATTAAATAGTGCCATAATGTTATAATATGATTTTTATCATAAAGGAATGCCAATTGCCAATAGTAAGAC
>JAABKM020000029.1:4988783-4999313 GCA_016277805.2 Papilio aristodemus | reverse complement strand
AATGTGGTATTCTTATAGGGTAGAATAAAACTTACACCCTTGATCTTAGCATGGCACTTGTCGCAGGCGGGCGCGATGTACTGTTCGAAGCAGAACTCGCAGTAGAGCTGGCCACCCTCCTCCACGAAGCCAATGTCCTGCAGCGGCCGGCGGCATGTTGCGTTCACGCAGATGAAGTGCTCCGGGCACCAGATGCGACCCAGAGCCGTTATAAATGGTCCCCTATAGTTATACAGAAGTTTTAGATAAATATTTTATCTTTGTAGCGTAAATTGATTAAATCTCATTAAAAAGTTTTAAAAGCTGTTATTTTTTATTTATTTTAGACATATAAAACCATGCTTTCACGAAACAGACATGCTGAGAAATTTTAAGGCTCTTACTTTAATTTCTTCAAGAGATTTAGTTTATAATTTTTGTTACCTTGTTATAGCTTTGTCACATATGTGGCATACTGGATATTGTCCCTCGGCTACGTCCACGGATGTCATAGTACTCAATGGCCTTTGAACGATCCGAGAATCTCTTCGACCGTCTTCGTTTCTGAATTTCTTTTTCTCCCTGCGTTTCACCACTGTTTCCGTTTCCGTATTATCAGTTTTCGAGTCGGCATCATCGTGACCGTTTTCGAAGTTATTTGCTACGTTGTTATCGACTTTAGGAGTTTTGAAGGCGTAAAGTGTGTTGTCGTACAAATTGTTCGGCAATTTCTTTGTGAATTCTTCTGTAGCTTTTATATCTTTACCGTTCTCCGTCACGGGGGATTTGCGAAGGGTATTTGTTGAGTTCAGTTCTGACCAGCCGTTACTAGCTTTGATTTTTATAATTTCCTCTGCATTATTTAAATCTTCGTTCTTTTCGAAAAGTTTGCGTTTGCTTAATGTATTAGAAAAAGTGTTTTCATTTTTCACCTCTGCCTTGTATACATCTTGATTTAAGGCGTTCATTCCATCCAGAAATGAAGACTTTTCAAAACTGCTCTTCTTTCGCAATGTATTACCATTGGTTATATTAATTTCAGACTTTTCCTTATACATGTCATCGCTGCTAGAATAGTCGCTTGTATTTGATGATTTTTCGGAATTATTGAGTGATTGTAATATGCTTAGTGTTAATAAATTCGTGTCTGAATTTTTTAATGGATAATCGGTTTGTTTCTTTAGGGTATGCATGTTCAACGAATTCAAAATTGATGAGCTTGGGATATCCAACGGCGGTACGGGAGTGTTAGGTATCGGGGGTGGCACAGGAGGGTATCCATTATTATCATCAACGAACAATGGTGATGGCGTGGTTTTATTATTAAGGAAAGTATTTTCAGGTGTTTTACACATATCATCGAAGCTCTTGTTTAATGGTCGTCTTAACGTATTTTCACGGCTATTGTTCTCTGATGAAATTGCATCTGAATTTAGGGGATGTTTGGTCACAACAGTGTCTTGAATCTTATTCGCCATGCTCTGTATATGGTCAGCGGGTTTTATTTTCCTTTGTATTCCTATTTCGTATCCATTCAATGCCATTTTGGCCATCTTTCTTATAAGTCTTTCCTCGGCTTGGCTTTTGAATTCCGTTTTGACTGGACTGCCCTGAATCTGCGTTTCGTTAACTGTTAGAAAGATAAAACACAAACATTTTTATAAAAGCCATGTCAACAAATAACGTTAGATATAATGCCTAAAAACAATCACACTATGTTATATTTATTACGAGCTAAAAAGTCCAAGATCATGCAGCACGCCAAACAACAGTCATCTTTTACTATCGAATCACCTAATGTTCCCATTGCATGAACCGCAAAGGGGCACGCGAGAGCCCGGCAATACAGCTTTGTTCAAAACTCCTCTGCCTCGTTTGGGCGCGGACGAGACCCCGAATGTTTTGCCGCGAGCGGCTCCTCCTACACTCGAACCTGTCGACGGGGGAGGATCACACACTGGAACTTGGTTAGCACCAGATATTGAAGGAAGTGGTTTATACAACTCGGATGGTCTATTAGCGGTAGCGACAGTCTCATTAGTAATATTAGAGGGTAAAGTTTCATGGATGGATTGTAAATTCATCACAGGCGGTGGAAAGACTTGTCTGGAGATGTTAGATGGCCGAATATTAGAATCGATTTGTTGAAATGAGTTGGAGGAAATCGAACCCCCCTTCGAGATTTCTATGACCTTTGCTGTTTGCATTTGTTCAAATTCTTCAAATGTTTTCTTTGAGGTGTGGACAGTTGTATTTCCAAATTCAGAAACGTTTTGAGACTGCATCTGTTTTTGTCCATAATTTTGATTCATCACAGTATCCTCCTTGAAGCTAAGATTTCCTCTGTCATATTTTTCTCTTTGATGTCCCGTTGTTGAACCTGTCGATTCGTGTACAAATGAAGATTGTTCTGGAGCTATCTGCGTAGAGAATGATCGAATACTTTTTTGATAGTCTCTTTGGCTATTCTCATGGTCTGATTTCAAATTTAAAGTCGTTTGCACTGTACGCGGTCCTGGTTGCGTCTGTAACGCTGACTCCTTGATCCGAGGTGCATGAGCTTTCAAATTGCTAGTTTGAAGTCCTTGTCCTGGAGAACGTGACCTTAGCATAGGCGTGGACGAACGACTAGCTTCAGTGCTCGACGGTTCGTAAACCTGACTTTTCGGCGCAGAATGTTCTACTGTAACTAAATTCATTTGATAATGAGGAATGATAGGAGCAGGTTTATTGATTAAACTCGGTGTAGTAGGTCGACTACGAACTGGAGAACTTCTAAGGGCTCCCTCTTCTACAACTGGCTGAAATGTTGTACAGGCGATATTATCTTTTTGCATGGGAGGACCTTGTTGAACTGGTTGTTTTATTTTTGTTGTCGAAGGGGCGGTCTGGTATTCAGACGTGTTGCTTGCAATGAAAGCAGGTTTAGAAGAAGAAGTTTCTGTTTTATTCTGTTGTTCGAAATAACTTTGAGCGCTTTTAACAGATGAAAAGCCTTGTACGTTTATATTGCTACTAGTTGTTGCTGTATAACAATCAGATTCTATTTGAGCGTTCAACATTTCATATTTTTGTTCAACATTTGATTGGTGTCTTCCAGCATTCGCGGGCAAATTAGACAGGTTTGCAAATTCTTCAGGTTTCGGTGGTGGAAAAATTTGCTTGGCCACTGGTTTAAATGCTGAGTGCGTTTCTGAGGTCGATTGTATTTCTTTGGTGTTCTGCAGCATTATAGGTTGGTTAACTTCTTTTTGATGGCACGATTCAAAAGTATTGTCGAACGCACTTTGGGGTTTGAAATCGGATAACATGTTACTTTCTGTTTCTGTAAATGGAGGTATATGATATTTTTGTAAATTTGAACAACGTAAAGGACTGTACGGCGTGTCTGGTGCTATTGTTAACGCATCCCTTAAGGAACCGCGCATTATAGATGGTTTTTGTACACTACTCTTAGAAGGTACATTTTTCTTAGTCCTTGTAGTCTGAAATTGCTGGTCCAGAGATGATTGAATATTTTTTTTATCTGACACATTGAATGCTTTAGTTGCATGTTTGGATGGATTCTCTCGTTTTATTAGCTGCTCCTTAGTATTTATTGTATTTGATTGAGAGTGCACATTTGATACTTCTTCTGATAAAGTCTGTGTATGACCAGTGTTAGAGACTGTCAGTAGATCAGATCCTTGAATCGAAGGTAAGGGTGAATACGGCCTCTCAGGAGCTATAGTCAACGCTTCTGTCATAGAACTTGTAACATTCTTATCTATTTTTTGTTCTTTCGATTCCAAATGTATGTCCTTCTCAAAATTATTTTTCACACTCTGGCTCGTTCCAGGCTGTTTGCTAGGCCTTTGTTGTACATTTTGCGTTGTGCCCTTGTCGCATAGTAATTTATTTTTAATTTTAGAAACATCTGACCCTACATTTGTAATGCATTTCTCTTCGTTAAATATTGAAGCTTGCTTCGAATGTGTTTTCATTAACATTTCAGACATAGGGGACTCCTGTATAGTATTATCCAATTTAGTGTTGTTTATCATATTTTTCAACTTATCATCAAAAGGCAATGGAATAAATCCTTTCGGATTTAGCTGCGATTCGTACACAGATATGCTTTGATTCTGGGATGATGCATGTTCCGTGAAGGACTGGATACTGCTCTTGGTTTCTTGTAGGAGACCAGACTGCACGCTCTGAACCATCGATGCGGATTGTGATGAAGCGGTCGTTGCTGTGGACATCGTGGCGGCACTGAAGGAGACATTAGACGACATAGCAGTTTGTTCAGTCGAAACTATTTCCGAACAACTCTGTTGATGACTACTTGTTTCAGATTTGAGTGCACTTTCATTTTTGATACATACATCCTTACTTTCATGAGCGATTGTTCGGTCCGTACATTTCGGTTTGACTTCTGTTACGTCATCATCGTCAGGGGGGTTCGGTGGCGGTGGCCATATGATACTTTTTACATTTTGAGCTATTAGTATTTGATTATTAACAAAGGTTAGAAATGGGGAGGAAGAAAATAAATGAAAAGAATTAGTTATTCTGATAGTCTAAATGAATTGTATAATAAAATACGAAAATACACTGACCAAAGAGTGTTTAAGAAGCAGGAATATTATCTGATTGTAGATATGTATATGACTTAAATATTAAAAAGTGACTGAGTGCCAGGATGGAGTTATTTGAATGCCTCGGCTGAAATTGGCTGCTCGCTTAGCGCATACATTTTTTGCTACTTATTTCTGTACATAGCTATAATAAGCTGCATCAGCATCATTTTATATATAACTCTTTATTATTAATTACCTTTAAAAATGGAACCTGGGCCCTCTGTCGAAAATAAATTGAAAGTTTTATATTCATTTTAATAAAACTCTTAAAAAATATTAGAAAACTGTTGACCGAATAACCTTGGCGTATTAATCATTGCAGTGATTCCGAGAAATAATAATTTCTATTGGTCATTGCATTAAAAATTGTCGCAACTAGATATGGTATTCAAATTATAAAATTCTTACAGAATGTTTTTTTTTTGTTAAAAATGTAACAGATAATGCAAAAATAACATGTAATGATCTATGGTCAATGTTCTGAGATGCATACGTACATAAAACATCATAGATTAAATAAAATGTTATACCTAAGTTTTAATATATATTAAAACTTTGGTATAACATTTCAGTTTGTGTTTCTTATGTATAACATATGTAATACTCCAGTTATAATAGTTCAGTGTTGCAAATGCAAGTATAAAAATCGAAAATACGAATACAAATAATAATATTGAACTGGTAACACTAAATTGTTTTTAAGTAATATTTACATATTTATTTTAAATATTTCTTTAAAAAATATAGCTTTTAGTAAATATTAGCAAATTTTATCGTATAGCCTATTTGTAGTAGTACTAGTATAAAAATAAAATATATATTGTAATTTATATAATATCCATGCCAAATTTTCTCATTTCATTCTTCATATGACACCTTCTTGGGGTAGTTCTGTTTAATGGTCGGTTGTCTAATAGAGAATGCTTCTAGGTATTATATCCACTTTTTGCACTGCGCATAACCAATTTTTAAATATATAAATAAATATAGAATAGACATAAACACATATTTCCTTATTAGTAACTAAATTTTAGTTTTAAATAATCAACAATAATAGATGAGAAAAAATTCTAAAACTAATAAAAAAGAACTTCAAAAAAGAAGAGAAATCTCGTTACTATTTAAATTAACCTTACGGCACCAATTTTTTTTTAAAAAAAAAAACAAAGAAAAATAATATATACTGAGTCTCACGACTACACATATTATACATAGTCGTTGGCAACTTTTCACTAGAACATACCACGTTGAAAGTTCGTTAAGATTTTTAAAATATTTATTATTTCCACTGATAGGTATACAGTAGGCTCTTTTAAGTTTGATTTTCCTCGACTTCCTAATGTCACATCAAATTGAAACATTGTATACGTATCAAGGACCATTAACAATACATACCTAATTCAAGACAACAAACAACATGAACTTAAAAATTGACAACTTATAATTTGAAATAACAATGCGAAACCAGAACTTTGTATAATTGTTTTAGTTTACACTATTAATTATTGTATTACATATTTTAGTGTTAACTCTGTGTGTTTATATTTGTGTTAAATAGCAAATGTGACTCGCTTACTGGGCGCGAAGGGCGCGGTGGCGGGGGCGGGGGCGGGTGCAGGAGCGGGCGCGACGAGCGGACGCGCGGGCGAGAGCGGCGCAGAACGTGGCGATAATGATGGCGAATACGCGGAGCCCAACGACGAGCCGAACGGCTTGGGGCCGGAGCTCGATAGATTGCTGGATGGCTGTGAAATAGAAAATATAAATTTAACCGACCTAGACTTCCCTTTACCTATATTTTTTCACATTTCTTGTACATAAGCTTATTAACCGTGCCTTTCGTTATCTTATAATTGGTTTATTTTATTCGTTTGCTTATTACTTGATACGGAAGTGAAAAAACTTTAGCTTATTGGACATATTAAGAATAAATGACATTGATATGCCTTATTTTAGAATGTTTCGATACTTACGCTGAACATGGATGATGAGCCGTTGGTGTAGTTGTTGGTGGCGAGCGGGGGCAGGGGCGTTGAGTACGTGTTTGTTGGAACTCGGCCACCGCTACAAATAAATAATACAATCAATTTTGAATGCATGTTAAATTAAATCTTCCAGAAAAATAAAGAATTATCAATTGGTCGGAAAGTGAGAAAGTTGCGTACAGTACCGAACAAGCTAGACGGCTTTTCGGCCCTTTTGAGACTATTATGTCAGACGATGAGTTATACGTACGGTGGCACGGTGACGGGCTCTAGGTTGGGCGCGGGCGGGTTCTGGCGCGCGACGAGCTTGGCGTGGATGTCGCAGTACAGCTTGCCGTTCAGGTTGTAGTAGCCCTGGTTCTTGAGCGAGGAACCGCACGTCGAGCACTTGAAGCACTCCACATGCAGGTTCTTATCCTTGATGCGCACGAACACGCCGCTACACACACAATACGCTGTCATCATCACTAACTTACTGTATTATTTTAAAGAAGACGATAGAGTTTGCTCATATACTGTAACCATCGTAAGAAGGGAGGAGGCATTAGTTGCATCTCCAGAAACATGATTCATCAGACGAAAAACAGATATATGCTTCCGCTACAAATCCCTATGCTGAATGCAAGTATAAAGGAAGAAAAGCAGATTGGCTCTTTCATTGTTGTATGCATTTACGCTTACGTTGAAATATTCACTTATATTTAAACAAACATGCTCACCTAATCAAGTACGATGTCGCTATTCCATCAGACATAAAGTGTGCGGCGTCTACGTAATGCGAGTGTACACGATGCAAGTGGCGACATGCTCACTACATTTACCTGCTTTGATTTTATATTCTAACAGTTATCTAAGAGATGTATGTGTACAATGATGAGTTCTAAGTTAATGAAATGCAATGAATGAATAGCGGTTAATACAGCGCTAGTGTAAACATGTAATTGTGCTTCTCGGTTAGGAAGCACAGAGCTTATCTACATTAACTACTACACAGATCGACACGGTTGCAACAACGCAAGGCATTCCTCGTACGCCTCTTACGTAATGTGGCGACTACAATCGGAGCAGAGAGGCGTTTCGGTGACGACGGCCGCGGGGTGATGTGGCGTGAGGCTCAGCGGCAGACTAGGTCGGTGCGTGGGCTCCGGCACCAGGTGTCGCGGGGATGCCGGCTGTGCTGCCAGGCGTCGCGGAGCCGTCGGTTCCGGTTCCAGGTGCCGTGTGGCCGGTGACACTTCAACTCGCGGGGAGCGTGCGCGTGCGTGCGACACGTGCAGCGCACTCGGCGAGCCGGCGCGGCACACGCTCGCGCGCGAGTAAAACTGACACGCCTCTGCCGACCCGCAACAATCCATTACAGTTTAACGAATTTTACCTACTTCGAATTTTACCCTTCTATAGATGAACCCTTCCAACTGTTTAACCAAATGTTTAATCAGACGTTCAAAAATCATCGAAGGGACAAAAGATATTCGTACGAAATTTAAGCTCTCATCTTCGCGTCTTTCAGAATGACGTAATAAAATCATAGTACGGGTAAGGCGCCAACGAGTGTCTGTACGTGAGCACCGTGCGATGTTAGCAACCGTGTCGGGCATTGTTTGTCCGACTTACGTGATGAGACGTTCGCACTCCTCACAAATGTTCTGTCCGGGGGGCAGGCCGCCGGTGTTGAGCGGCGCGTCGGGCTTCGCCACGGGCGCGGGCACATGTCGTAGTCCCGACACCGGCGCGGGAGATACGGCCGCGGGTGCTGTGCCCATCTCTACTCACAACCCAATTTCGAAAAGACGAATTAATTTCGTAAGCAGCGACCGTATTTTTATCAACTTGCGATCGTCAAAATTCGATCAAAATTGTTAAGGTTCTTTCTATAGAAAAGATGTACTATTTCTCATAACATGGGCCAAATGTTAATTATTTTGACCTTTTTGCCTTTTTCCCTAACTAGTGGTCTTCGCTCCTCCTAGATAAAACTTTATATACTAAATCTCATAAATCTCGTCCTGGTGATTTAATATTACGTTTAATAAGAGGTAAAATTAGTATTCGAATTTTTTTCTACATACGATGTTAGTTACAAACAACGCTGGTGTATCTTTACCTGGCTCGGGGTCGTTCTGCTCCTCTTGTAAAACTTTAAACACTGCACTCTTTTCCGCGTCGTAAGTTTTCTCATTCTTCTTGAAGTTAACTCTGCATACAAACATGTAGAATGTAGCTAATTTTTATTAATAAAATATTTTCGATCTATATATATACTAACAACTTTATAGTTTAACATTACACACATCTCGAGTGAAATGAAATAAATATTATATTTACACATAAAAATAATATGAACGATGACAAGTTTAGCTCCTTGTTAAGTTCTGTTTTTGGATTTACAAATTTGTCAGCTTTATCTAATTAATACGACTAGAATCTTTTACTTACACATTATAATAACATAGAATATAAAAGCGCGATTTTATTTTAAAAAAAAAAGTAGATACCCGAGCACGCCGCCGGCCAGTACTTCAGTGTGCGCGGAGAGAGTCTCCGCGATTGTCTTGTCGCTGTACATGCTCACAGGAGTGTTGTACTGCTTGTTGACGAGGCCCTTACCGGAATCCGTACCGTTCATCTGTGAAGATTTTAAATATATAATGATTTTATAAGTTTCGTTACATCACAGAAAATAAAGATATTACTAGACGCTTTTTTTTTTAAACCATAAAATTTTCAATTGTTTTCTAACATTGAATGTGAAAATCCATTCCAAGCTTTAACATTCTTTCGTATGTTACTAATCATGAAATACAAAACAAACATACGGGCATGTGTAGTTTGAAGGACAAATATCTAAAAGTATCGACGCTGGCGATATCGAGTCAGTGTTGTAACAGCAGATAAATATATTTTCTTTCTATTTTAGCACAACACATCTTAATATAATACGTATCAGGTTTAAGTTTTTTTTTTTCAATTTCAGTGTTAAGTTGAGGATTTCTTAGATGTGTCACATTGTCGAATGTTTTATATATATTTTGCAGTATACAGAAATAGTTTATTTTGTTTCTCCCATACGTTAAGTAATACAAAAATAAACCATTGCTGACACTACTAATCTCTACGATTGACGTAAACAAAGCACATTAGTTACATACAAGTTATTCTCGGACAATTGTTACGTAACGGCAACATGACAAGAAACATATTATGAAATAAAAGCAAATATAGTTCGTTTAGTATCAATTTAGTTACTAGTAGTACTATTCCTGTATGCTGCTTTATCTGTAATTATATCTTTGATTAAAATTTTAGGCGACGAAAACTTCAACAGAAAGCCCGTAGTTAATACCCGTAGCTAATATAAAATCTTGAACGGCTATACATACGTAGCCGAAGGGTTTAGCGACGCTATTGTGCCCGGAACCGAAGTTGCGCGAGGGCTGCGGCGTGGCCTTGAGCGAGGTGGAGGTAACAGGCGCGGGCGCAGCGCCCAGCGGCCGCGTACCTGGCCGAGGCAGGCTGCCTGTCGGAGTCACTGTTGGCCGCCAAGTGCTGCCACCGCTGGAGAAAATACAATTAAAAATATATGTTAATTTTTAAAGAACAGGGTGAACCAGTAAGCGAGTCATTGTATAACGTTTAAAGACCATCGCTTTGTACTACTAGATTTGGGCAACAATTCGGGGAACGAATATAGTAAAGGAGTGTGAATATAATAAACTTTTTCGAATGCCTTCCATTATTAATATGCAATGCTCTCTTTTTCAAATTTCCTGATAAAATTTTGTGATAAGTTTTGAAATTCATTTAGCTAAAGTGAAAATTATAAGGTACCATCTGTCAAAGTAGAGGAGACACATGAAACGTCTTGTAATGGAATTAAACAGTCCAAGGTAAGCATTGACATTATTTAAACTAAACATATTTTCGAAACTTTTAACGTGTCTCGA
>JAABKM020000029.1:4962813-4977073 GCA_016277805.2 Papilio aristodemus | reverse complement strand
TTTTATGATGTTAACTCAAAGCATCAAAGATTCCGATTTTAAATTTAAAATCTGATTACTAATAAAAGCAAATTAATACACGAGCAATTTTATTAATTTCATTTTTTGACATACTGACATACTTTCTTTAATATTAAACTGCTTCCGAATAATTATGATAACTCGTCATTTCTTTAAATAGTTGACTTGCGTTTTTACATGCTGATTGTGTTTGTTTGTTTTTTTTTACATACCTCTTTCAAATATAGATAAGTAACTTCACGTAATTTTAACCCTTATTTTTTTAAGTATAAACAATAGAGTGATATTACTTACATATAAAAATATTAAGAAACAATTTGTGTACACAACATACGTACTTATATTTTAAGGATGGTAAATGTTATATTTACTTTTAATTAAAATCTTAATAATTAATTTACATTTCTGACGATTGTTGTTTTTGTATACAATTAATTTTTTTCCGGATTGTTTGTTACTCATGCGCTAACAGCTGACGTCATGTGTGAGTAACCGCGAGACCCCGCGTTCCGTGTCACTCACAAAACTGATTACTTCGGTATTTGGGTGACTGAGATTTCTTCGTAAGACTCAGGTAAGCTATATTTAAAAAAAAGAAATGTATTATTTTCAAACACTAAACGGTATTTTATCTTGCGGGCGGTTACCGTTAGCCGTGTTTGTTTATATTTACACGAAAGAGGATGTACGTTAATGTATCTAATCTTAAGTGTCCCCTCGTTGTAGTATTTACACATACAGTGAAATCTATATGAGTTGTAATATTAGAAAAACCATTTGGCACTGAGAGAGCTAAGTCCAAAACTTTGATCAATTTTTTTTGTGTCTATTTTTATATTTGAGTAATTTAGACCTATTCTATGATTTTTTTATTAAATTTATAATTAAAAAAGACCTTTTAATTTCATTGCCTATCATCAGTCACATTACATTATTCTGAATATCTTAAAGGTCATTTAACGTATTTTACGTTTGAAGTCAACATTATCAACCTCTCAAGGTTAAGACATATTTAACACGCACATTTACAAACTACACAGGAATGTCAATACACACAGGCGCGGTGTTGGCAAAAGAACGCAAAGTTAATTTAATGTCGACTTCGGCACTCCCGAATTAGACTATTTGGCATGCTTTCTAGTCACCAAGAAGACGGGGGAAAAACAAATATATCGGAAACAAATTATATATTGACAAGTATGTGCGAAGCTAAAAGCTAAACATTGACACTTGCGTATTGTGTTGTAGCTAGAAGTAGCGGGAGCGGGAAGCGTGGGAGTGCTTACAGTACACACCGTTACAATCCGGATCGTCTCACATAAGTTATTAACAAAGAAATTGTTTTTGTCCTCATCGAGTACTCGATACGCTGATGTCATTGTTAGTGTTGGAATTGCGAAATGTATTAACACTATACTGGTATTTGACCAGCTGTGGCTCTGAGGTCGTTCTATCGATATTGTACATACATTCCATTCGATTTTTTGAAGTGAAATCTTAATGCAGGTTGGGCACTTTTGACTTGGAGGTAAAATACCGACCCTATGGAGTGTTCATAATTTATGTTAATCATTTATTTGTTTTGCTCAGTCATTGTAAGGATAAAGGTATGATTTTAAAAAATCTGTCAGTAAGACTATAAGTCAAGTAATGAAAAGTTATCAATTAGAAAAATATTTTTAAGAAATATTTTTATCCTTGTATTGTAATAAATTTATTATTTCTAGTTCTATTTTAATTGTAGGATAAATAAATAAATAAATATATTTATAAATACATATCGATTTTATAACATTTATGCAATGGAATTTAGTAGTGACAGACTTTTTTTTTATATTGAGCAAGACTACACGTAAACTATAATTTGTCCACAATCACACCTGATATCAAGTGACGGTGTGTTCGAAATATGGAACGCACTTTAACAGCATCAGTCTTCTCTCGAAGGTAGGAAAGTTTCAAATCGATTATGAAATTTTCGGTTTTTAACGATTCGTATCGAGTCGCGTCAAGGCTTTCACTGGCGGTTACGAGTTACCGCGGCTTGTACCAGACAAACGCACATTGCATGCCGCGGTCCGGCCGCGGTGTCGCAAGCTCTGGCGTCGGCTGCATTCAAATATTCAAAGCTTACTGGCGCCATCGAAATTACATCGCTTTGTTTAACTATACAACCTATCTATATGAAAGCGGATTTCTTAATTTTATGATCAACGTTATGTTTGACTTGTGTTAAAGTATTAAACTTACTGTTAAAAGGAACGATTACATTATTTTCGTGAGTTTTGCGAAACACAAGGACTGATTTAAATGTAACTGTGAATACATGTCTATATATGATTCACTTTCTTTTTTAATTAAAACTGGCCAGTATTGTAAACTATTCGAATTCATTGTTCGAATGTCGATTTTTATCACAGTTTACCTTATCTATTTTTCATATGACAATGATTTTCCCTTGCAATTTGCTTTACTAAATATATCTTCACACAATTAACATCATAGAGTAACAACAAAACACAACAAAACAATGGATATGTATTTTAATAGAAAAGGTTTACTTATTGATACACTATAAAACATGTGTAATTTCTTTTAAGTAAAAACCCAAGCGAACTACAATGAAAGCAAAAAACAACACCAAGTTACGTTAAATTTTTGTTGACGCAGGCATTAAGAATTGCATTTATGCAGCTTCGCAAATAAACTGGGTGGCTCGGCTCGGCTCGTTCGAACGAAGACCTTTTTTCGTATCTTATCGGCTTAACATTCCTGTGGGTTCTTCGCAAATATTTATCTATCGGTTTTTCACTTCTTAATCCCACGATTTTTACAACGTAATTTATTTAACCTTTTTTTGACCATTTAGTAAGTTAGCAGGTGTTTAAACCGTTTAAAGATTTTGGAATGTTTTACATCCGTCGGGGTATTAAAACATGTTTCTATAACAAAATATACACTTTCACGACAACTAGTTTCGAAAGAGTAGCCAGTGTCTCATATGGGTAGAAATTATAAGTTTTTTTTTAAAACAGAAACGTTACACAAACGAACACGTAGATAATCTAGACATTATAATAGTACGTTAGATTCTGCAATTAGAACTAAAGCTGACGCTGTTAAAGCAATTTCTAATAAACTTTTCCTATTACCCTAAAGATTTTTTAAATAAAACCATTAAAGTCCGGGTTAACAATTTTTTTCTCGTAGCATATATTACATGTTTTTTCAGTCTACATAATATAGTGGCCTCGAATTATTTCTGTTAACCGTGGGCGTCGCCGTAAACTTGGCACTTCGCGCCCGTCACCAACACGCTCTGTCCTCCTTCCACGAAATATCCCGAATTTCGTGTGTTACAGCTCAACGTCGGATAACGAATTGTATAATTCGGAGATAATGTCAATAACCCTCAAAATGCAACGTAAGAAACCTTGGTAAATAAATATAGAGCGGTTGCGAAAGAGTTGGCGACGCGCCATTGACGCGGTCGGTCGCGCCGCCGATGCTGTTCCTAACAGCATCTATTGAAGCTATGAATATTAATTACGTAACCAAGGATAAGCTAATTAATTAAAGGCAGTCATCTATTAAACGGTCAGATTAGATATAACGTATAATGTAACCACACAATTCGTTTACAGAGAAACTGTTCTGTTGTGCATATATAGGAATCCCAATGTCAAATATATATTATATTCTTTGCTGCACATCAATTTTATTTTATTTCTTTATATTTGTATTGAAAAAATGTCTTATCTACAATCTAACTACGTTAATTATTGTCTTTTTATGGCATATTTTTTAATTTAAACCTATATTTAATTTTTTCATACATACATGTATCCTTTTTTCTTTCGTGGGACAGATATATAGACTAGACTAGTTACTCGATGAAAAGAAATCTTTTAATTGATGAAAATTTTTAAAAAACAATTCCACCCATGCGAAAAAAGAATTACATCTGTAATGAGTTTGTAATGTACGAATTTAGTAATTTAGTACAGACATTTTTAAACGTATGTAGAACTTTTTTAATTCTGCATAAAATTATAATATGAAATATAATTAGACCATTTAATAACAACTTAGTATAATACATTTTTAATGATTTAAACACGTCTGTCTTTATAAATGGCTACATGGTCACATATGTATGTAACAAGCAAGCTTTGTAAATCAATACATTGATTCAGAGAGACTACGATTTAAATTAATTCGACTTTAGGTCAACTCATAAATGGTATAAGATAAACTGAACTGACATTCGCGCGCCGCTTTTATTTAAATATCATTCAAAGCCAAGTTCAATGTGATTGTCGCAATTGATACATTGTATATACCTACACTCTATTACAAAAATGAAGAAGTTAATTTTAAATACAAACAAATGTTATTAATCAAACATGGCGGTTTTTTCACCTTAAATATATTAATCGTAAATGTTTGTGGATATTATTTGATAAAGAGAAATAAAACTCTATAATATAGACAGGTAATGATCGTAAAAGTGATTTCCAAAAATATTTTCTCATAATTTATACCATCAGTAGATCCAATTTTTATAAGACTTGACACTTTATTATAATGAAGTAATTGTGTCGACACTGGAGTAGTCCTTGGAGTAAGGATCCGTAAGAGTTGTGGAATAATATAATTAAAGAAATTGGCATGTAATCAAAAAACTACGTCGCAGACTACTGTGGAAGGTATATTTATAAAATATGCTTTGACGTTTAGGTACATTAATCTATATAATCGTTGTGCAAATAGGTCAAGAGATAAACCAACGTACTCCCGCGGCGTGGTAACATTAAATAGACATTTCAAAACGTTATGACAACGGCCACAAATATTAACTGATGAACCACCATCGATATTTATAATTATTTTCAAATTTACTCATGGTCTCAAATGTGACAGCTTAAGAATTTTTGCATCATAAACCAACAAGAATCAAGAAGAATTTAATGTACAAATAAACCTTTCGAATAATTCTATTTATTTGGGAAAACTGTACTAACATCCGTTATGTAGTTAGAGACCTACAGACACGGGAAGCGACTTTGTTTTTTTTACAATATAAAGACTCTAAAGCGTAGTGTGTGTGATGTCACCGATGCAATTGTTCATTGCCATCAGTTATTGTTCCAGACGCGAGCTGGCGACGACCTATAAGAATGAGCAAACGGATGTGCACCATTGATCCCGATGCATTGGCATGTTTATGACCAGAACTCAATGTTCTGCATGTGACCGAGACTGTCTTAGTTAATACAAGCGTTACTTATACGTATTTTAAAACAAAGTCCTTCTTACATCGTCCATAAGTCTGAATGCATACTCGAAACTACTTACTATACTGTATAGATTTTTCATACGGTTTTTACAAAAATATGGAGTGATTCATGAGAAAGGTTGAGGCATATAATTGTTTTATGTGAACTAATATTAAATCGTGGTACAAACGACATTTTTAACGTATATACTCTGTGGAGTCGACAAGCTAAGCCGAGAACTGTCACTGGTATTCAGTACAATAATTTCATAAAAACAAAAATGATGGGAAAAATATAACATACGATAATACAAGAAAAAAGGTTAATGGTTTAAAGTGACACCGGAAATATTAAAATGTTGCAAAACCCGTTTTAAAATAGCTATTTGCCGTAGATAAAAAAATGAAGTAAAACTGGATACTTAAGTAGCGACTGCATGATTTATTAATTATCCATTTTTTATTTGTAGAGAAAACTGTTCAATAATCTATTGGGCTTATGTTTTATATAAATCTATGTACAAGTTGATGAAAATAAAAGTTTTACTTATTAGCGGAGCCGAGGTGGGTCGCTAGTAATATGTATGTACTATTGACTAATTGAATAATAAAAAAAGGTTTCAATACCGAAGTAGGTACATCGTACACACGAAAGCGTAAACAATAAAACAACAATAATCTAAAAATTAAGCAATAAAATAATTATTATTGAAATTGAAACACAAACTTCATTCTGCATGTTAAGTGTTAGCACATGGTTATCAGCCAGTTATGACTAACTCCGCTGACCGGTGCTCGCCAGAGCCGACGCAACCATGACGCATACACCAATAAAACTAAAAATCAAAACAATGGAGACTACTTAAAATTAACTTACGAAACAAATAATATAAAAAAATTAATTCCTACTTTGATCTAAAAAAAATCATTTTACTTTTTATAATAGTTTATAACTTGTCAATGATACCTGATGGAACAGAGGACACGTATGGAAAGAAAATGGAAGAAAAATATTTTGCCTCCAAGGGCCGATGCCTTCTTAATAAAACGTAAAATCGGTATCTCTTACGAGGCATTGGAGAATCAAACTATACTGTACTGAAGCATGCTGTTAAATAAACTCACTCTGTTGCATTTAACAGCTGATAAATCTGATGAATTTATTTTAAGCAAATTAAATATAAAGACGTAATTTATTCCTTTATCTTTAACTATAAATCTTAAAAGAAGATTATCACAAGAAACTTGAGCAATCAAAATTACAACTTTATCATTAATAACATCTCGGTCCTTACCAGTGATTAAATAGAAAACACGTTTTATAGATAAACAAGCAATCGTCCGTCGCATTCGACTTCGTAATAACTATGACTCATTCTTAGCAACAAAAACTGGATGGGAAAATATTTGTTTTATTTACTTTACTAATAGTGTCAGAATTACATCACGACCAAGGCGATAGTCAATTTGTTTTAACACAATATAAAACAAAATACAATCTCTCCAATGCTTTGAAACAAAGACACAATTAATTAAATTAACTTGAAGAAACTTTTAAAAACTACAATCTTAAACAACCATATGCTATCGGTTATAAATAAAGTTCTGTTGATTACTTTTCTTCAGAATTTGCAGAATCTCCCCCGTAATCAACTATGTTGAAATTATTTAAATAATAATTATATCAAAGTTTTAATTATAGATAAGCAAATCATTATCATAACTACACAAACTTTATTGATTACAAACAATCAATACATAAATAAATTTAAATATTAATTGATTATTTATTCTAGTAATTAGATTTTACTTTTTTATTTTAGTTAAGTTTACTACAGTAAAAAGAAGATTGTTATTTTTATAAATAAAAACAAAAGAAGAAATGATTAAAGTTGAATTTTATGTAAATGCATTTTCGTCCAAACTCCTTAGTCTAAATATTGGTACGTCGCCGTAGCGTTTTATCTAATGTTTATGCAACATAAACACACAGAAATTTGTATTCAGTGTATGTCAGAGTTAATTATGGGCGTTATCAGTTGTAATTACAAGTGCAGAGCGTATTCAACTAACGATCGAAACAGGAAAACATGCAGGTAATATCGCGTCGTAAACAGACGTCGCATCGTTTGTTGTCTGACCGACCTCTCTCGGTATTTATTAGCGCTTTAAAATAACGCCAAAAGCGTGAAACTAGCGTGTCTGATATTTCCTCAGGTTTAAGTTCAAGTTTCGATCGTATCTTATTGAATTTAAAATACAATGCATGAAGGTTGTTTACTCAATTTTACGACTTGTTCAAATTTTCATATGCTCGTGTTGTTGTTTATTCTTTTTGTTTTTCGTAAAAAATATGAACTTTTTGGTTTTCGGCATAAACGGTTTCTTAATGCCGTTCCCAGAATTTCCTAATGCGGACTGTTTTGTATCGAAAGAACTTATTTCTGCAATAATAGTACTTAAATTACATTATGTAATGTTATTTTATGCCAATCATTACAATATTGTATTATGTAAACGACTGCCTCCAGCCTACAAAATAAACATAAGTTAATATAGTTATTGATGTAATAAAAACCTCCATGCAGTGGCTTTGTTATACTCTGTTACTACGCCGCAAGGAAGAACAATTGTATAAACTTATTAACATACAAGAGATAGGTAACAAACCATACTGAGAATATTATCTCTACACGCCGTTAACGTGAAGGATTCTTGAAAAATTTATATATACTTTTTCCTTACTCTTTGTTCTTATACTAATTAATTACGGACTTCAAACGGAAGGTTTCGCGAGTGAGACATCGAGTGCGTGATATTTGCACGGGACCAACATTTACATTAGAATCTTGAAATGGAAATGATATAAACTGATCAATATTGCCTTGTGGAGGTGTACGGTGGTGTACAGTGAGATCAAAGGGCTCGCGAGTATGAACGTTTTAAAATTCCCTTTAGTTTGGGCCGTTGCACTCTGCTTGGGACTCGTCTAACCGGCCCACTATCAGTCCGCGCTCCGATTCATCGCGCCAGCTCGTGGCCAATGCTACGGCTGCCCTATCACCAATTGTAACTACGCTCAGGGTTGCCAGTACTTTGCATTTCACTCAAAATTGCTTTGTTTTTAATAACTTAATAATTAAATAAGACTTTTCCAATTTTTTTTTAGATTAGTAGAATTTTATATCATGTACATTAAGTAAACAATTAAAAATTGGTCGACTTCTTAACACTTTTCTAATCTGGAATTCCAATTACATATTTTTTTATTCAAAAACATGTATAGTTTTCGACTTGATAAGTTTATAACGTATCTTCTATAATAATTAAGTCATAATAATTAAGTCAACCCATTAGGCAAAATTGTTTTAGCAATTAATACAAATTTAATGGGTTAATCTTTCGCTTTTTTTTTATTTCTAGAGCGTTCGAATATCTAAAAACAACAGAGAGATGGCCAAAAACGATATCCCGCGGAAAATATATTTTTGGATTGCATCTTCGACCAACATGTCAATTATCCACGCAATTGTTGTTGTCAAGTGTTTTTTTTTTAAATTAACTAAAATTTTGTACCTACTGACTCATTCACATTCGCGACACCCGACCCAAATGTATACCTACTACTTATTATGCAACTGTCCTGGTACCAGACTTCGACTTGATTTGCATGAATTCCTTAACCAAATTGTTTGGTTATTGAAATATTAAATACTTCAATATTAATATGTCTTATATGTAGATAATCCATAACAAAAATATCTTACTTATTGTTTATAACTCGGTACATATCTAAGACAATATCTATAATAAAAAATATCCTTAGAATTCCTCGTTGCACCTAAAATACATTTAAATAATTCGAATTTCCGAAACTTCACGTATATTTGATGCTTTTCTTATTTAAGTACAAAAATATACCAAATTATTTATTAATCAAAATATATTTAAACGTTCGTAATAAGTCATTCTGTTGTAATATTCGACTTAATATTAATCTCCCACAATATTACATCTCGTATTTCTGAAATATGTAAACCCATTCCGAATTTAGCACGTTACCAGACGTATCGGAACCGTAAAACAGCTGTTTTATTTTAAAATTGCGACGAGGTAATATAATACTCGCCAATTCGCGAAAGAAATATTGAATTAATAAATATATACTTACGTCGGTCGCTAGGTTGGATTATGTGTCTTTACTCGGCACTGTCAATCACAGGTTCAAAACACGCTGCGCGAGCGTCCAAATAGGCGATCGGGCTCGCGGGATATATTTAGAGCGGTAATACGACACCGTGCGCGGGCGTCGGTCGTTCGTACGTGTCAATGTGGAGAAGCGCGACGCGCGAATGAGGCCCGGCGGCCGGCGGCGTTCCGCGACCTCCCCCTGCGTCCACTTCTCACCCCCTCTCACTCCGACGCCGCCGCCCCCCTCACCCCGTCTGGGCGCAGTAGGGCGCGCCGGCGCAGCCTCCCGAGTACGATACCCTCCGACATCCCTTTGTGCTTCGATGCAGCTCACGAATTAGCGAAACCTTGGTCATGATCGAGGCCGGCGCTCGCGCAAATTTGACCCCGCATCATATGCAAAGCATTCTGTGTAATAAATATTTGCGCGACTTCATACAATTGAGCTTTAACTTTAGGCTCATCGAGAATGGGTTAAAATTATTTTAAACGTCCACTAAAACTACATCGAAATGTACAGAGATTTCTATGTTGTTCAATTTTGTCAAATTTTTTGTCATAATGAACTATTTTCATGAAATAAGTAAATAATAAATCACTAAAAGTAGTTTTTAACTGAATAGGACTACTGTTTTTTTTTAATTATTGAATCGGACTTAAATTAATTAGAATATTATCAGTTGTTTCAAACACTTAAAAATACTGTCCATATCTCGAAATTATGGATGTTTAAAAAAAAATAAACTCTAAAATTTATCAAACAAAAACCTTTATTCAAGAAATAAAAGCTCAATTATTTTTATGTCAAAGGAAAACCTACATTCATTTATATTGTAGTTATTTTCACATATGTAATAGAGGACAGAATCTTAAAACATTTTAAGCATTGTGTTTTGCCGAAAATCAAATAAATGATAAACATTTTTCGTGATTGTTGTATATTTCTAACACTTAAGTACCGCATAGTGTTTATGTCTGGTGCGACGACGCTTTTTTACAAATCGTCATATTTTGTGGGAAAAGTAAAAATATATTGATATTTTAAAATGTCAAAAATGTATATTTTGTCGTTATTTATACATAAAATAATCTTCATTTTTATTAAAATTCTAGTAACTTCAATACTTATAAGTCTAATAAATAGCCCGGTAATATTCACGACCACACAATTGCAAAACAAAACATACAAGTTCCAGGCGATATACGATAAATTTGACAAAATATAAATCTCTCCTTTATAATATAAATATAAGAATAAAACAAAATATTGGAATATAAAAGATACTATATTCATTCGCTCTCAAACCTTACAACAAACTCGTACAGCGCATTATAAACTCTATAAAATAACTTAATATCCCATCACTCTTCCTCCACTTCGTCGTCCGTGGTGAACTCGCTCTCGTTGCCACCCTGCAACAAACAAATCATTAGGCATCATACACTCACGCCGACTCCCCACGAGGGTGGCAGAGGTGCAACTAGTGCACAGCATACTTCGAGCAGATGGCGGGATTCAAACCCGAGATTGTAGCAATGTACCCATGATATAAATGCACCACCGAGTCGGTCATAAGGCATCAAAACAAAAATAAACTGAACACGTGTTTATAAATCTATAAATCGAATAAGTTTTTGGTCGAATTACGACCACTGGACGATCTGTAGTGTCATGTAAATACGATAAACCAATTTCAACACACATCCGTTCTCAATTCCATAAATACATGATACAAACTGACATATAAATAGGTTATTGTTGTTTGAGGAACGATTACATAATGTTTGTCAATTTCTAGGGGTTCTAAGGGTTCTCAGGAGCTTTGTGCCAGACTTGCAACCATATGATTCGAAGTTCAGTTGCTAGTGAGCTATGTTAGTCATTTTATGCTTTCTTATGTAATGTGAGCGTCTGTTTGTGGTAACAGATTCACCCCGTACCATACGAGAAATGTCAAAGTATAGTAAGAAAAAGAATCGTTGAAATCAAATTTTAGCATCTAATCGGGAAATGAAATTTAAAAAAATAGACCAAAATTAATATGAAGCTTATTTCATAGATATAGATGAGGATTCAAAAATTTTTAATGTATTAGTACCTTTGAATTAGTAAACTGAACCCGTTAATAAATACAAAATAAAATACATAATTGCATAACTAATCTAACAGATGCGAGAAACATGATCTAATGTCAAACGAGCCGACAATTCAGCGAATACCAACCACTCAGTACCACAGACAATCTGCAAAGTTTCTTAAACAAACTTATCAAGTTACTTTTATTGTTGATACCTATTTAGTTATTGTAATTGTTCATATTATACCACACTCGCCCAAGCTTTGAGTCACAAGTCTAAGACCTAAGCACGCAAAGATCTAAATTTGTTCATAGGAAATGAGGCGATTTTGATGATTTCCAACAAATCAAGAAAATGGCATTTCATAAGACACCGTCATATTATGATTTCCCTTCTTTTTAAATTCGAATCTAGTATCGAAGCAATGAGCAATGTTCCTTCGGAACTAAAGAGGATTTTATCACTTTACAAAACCTGGGATTCGAGCCTGAGACATCAGCAATGCCGTACTGTAATACAACTGCATTTGAATGACATATAAATCATACCTGATCGTTGTTATCCGTGTCGGAGTCGCTGAGCTCCCACTGCGGGTGGTCGGCGGGCACCGCGGCCGCCTCCTTCACGTCCAGCTTCATGTCCTGCTGCTGGTCCATGCCGATGTACGAATCTGTATGACAAAACATTAAACCTAAGTCACTTCGACTTGGTGTAGTTACTGAGAAATTCAATTCAAAATTGTTCCATTTAAAGTACAAGCTTTTAAGCTTAATTAGAATGGTTAAGAGCAATAAGTCAGGATATTATTTGATAATCTTGTATTAAAAACTAAAAAGAACACTTTGTACACTCGCCCTATTTCTGTATTTACGACGATTGAGTTAAGAGATATGCATATGAGATTATATCTAATTCATTAAACAGATTCATTCAGACAACGCGATTATTTTAAATATGTATATAATTTGGAGAATGCCGCGAGAAATGTTAGCACCATACATCAGTGTAATGTGGCGTGAAGTTATGTCCACCGCACAGGCGAGTAATTACCAGTTCACCTCCCCCCCGCCCCGCCCCGCCCCCGACGCACGACCACTGAGATTTTATATGTGCACTTGCATCTTTAAAATGTATTTCTGTAGCAATAAACAACACGGCCGCGTATTCTACGAAATGATACACAAACGAAGGTTATTTTTTCGCGCTTAGCACACTCATCACAGAGATGGAACGTTTGAAAAATAGATTTATCATATTCATAATAGACAATTTGATATGTTTGTGTATGAAATAAGTTGTATTATTACAATTTTTAAAATTCAATTTTAATTTTTAATTTTTTTAAACTTCCTCGGTGGCTCAGTGGTATCACGTATTACGTATACGGTACCGCTGCAACGCTGGGGACCCAGGTTCGATTCCCGGGTCGGGATGGCGATAGGCTCGCCCCCTATCACATTATGGGACGGAAAAACATAAGGCGCAATGTGGGTGCACTAATTGCACCTCTGCCTACCCCTTCGGGGAGTACAGGCGTGAGTTATTTTTTTAATTTAGTAATAATAAAAATGGCATTATTTCTAAAAAAATCTAGACGTACGTCCGAATAAACTGCGACATTGAATGTAGATAATTAGACTAAAAACAGTTTTAAGTTATTACAGGCTACATCGAAAGTTCACGTATTGACTACCGCTAAGAACTATTTTACAGAATTATATTTATACTATTTTTTCTTTCCAACACACTAATTTTACCTAGACTTTAATATCGCCAAATACAAATGTGCCTAAGATCGTATGTAACACACACTATATGCACGATAAATAATTGCTCAATCAAAACCACTGTCACTGTGTTCCGTAATGCAGTGAGGCAACAAGAAACTCTATCATATGAGTCATGTGAACAACCCTTAATAAAATTACATATTTTTTCACTTAAACATATTTCTATCTTACCGATTATGTATGGAAGACATTATTGAGCGTATAATTTAGACCTGTTTCACACGTTGCAGAGCATTTACTCGTACGATTCTTTTAAATATAAAATTCAAATATAAGTGAAACTTTCCATATCTTGTTACGTCAACGATTGCTGGTCACAAAGGTTACGCATTATTCCGAATTAGTCATATAGGGAAATAATCGAAGACTTTCTCTTTACGACAAAACCTGATCGACATAGTTTAAAATATGACTAAAATGAAAAACTTAGTTAACTTCTAAAGGTATAAAATTTTGACGAACGTAGTTTATGGTATCAGAAATACGAAATAATGTAAATATTAGCATTAAACTAGGTTATCTAGAAGCCGGTCAAATTCAATAATGTTTATAGCATATCACTACACAAATGGTGTTCCTAAATAATATAAGAACGATTTTTTTTTTATTTTATGATGTATTTATTATCTCGTGGATTGCTTAGACATAAAAATTTTTATACATTTAATAAAATTCATCCTATATAAAAAAACTAATCTTATTTATCGAAGTTAATTTGTATAGGAAATATTATGATGCTTATTTTTAACCCCAAACTATTTATTATTGCGTTCTGACCTGGGTCAGCAAAATATCTGTCCTAATAAAACGTAACATCCCGTCAAAATGTACTGAGAAGGATTCCATTTCCCGTCCTAGCCAACGTCACATTATTATGCGATATTTTAAATGTTAAAGGGCA
>JAABKM020000029.1:4842273-4855491 GCA_016277805.2 Papilio aristodemus | reverse complement strand
ACGTTCACTATATCTACCGCACTGTTAAGGCACGTCGTATCTTAAAATACCATGTTGGGATCAACTACGCCTCAATCAGCATTGGAAATCTCAGATATTTTTTCTTTTGAGATACCGGTGTACATTAAAAAAACATAAATTAAAAAAATCTTTGTTCATTGTAAATTAAATGATTGTTCCTTAGATTACTGAGTGTTCAAACAGTAACTGAGCAACTAAGTGTACACTTAGTGTACACATAGATGTGGTTATTAGTTAAAGAAGTAATATATATCACAAATGAATAATAAAATATGATATTCTATTGGCCCTGAAGTAAAAAGACCAAAACACGTTCAATAGTGATCTAACAGTAGACCGGCCGGTAAGATAACACAGCATCCACGTCTACGTAAACGTCCATGGGAATGAACGCTACGCGGGGTGAAAACCCTTTAGCGGTCGCACAAAAACATAAGGGACCGGCTTCGGGCAAGGTAAATGGGAATTAAGAGGGAAGGTTCAAGGGCTAGAATCGTAGGTCGTGCGCAGAGCGGAATGTATGTGCGTCTCGCTCGCGGCGCGGCAGCCTCAGCGCAGCGCCCAGTCGCGGTCCGCCCGCCGCGAGACGCGACGTCCAGGGCCGCTCCGTTCGACCGCTGTGCGCCCGCATCTCACTACGCGCGTGTGATGCACTGCCGTTCTGTACGTTCGCTGCCTTGGCCCTCGACTGGGAGCCGCTTCGTTCAATCGCACATTATCTAGTACACTGTGTTACTGGAGCATTGTTACATATTATCATGGCTCTGTGAAAACATAAAATAATACGTCTATCACAGTTATGTGATTTCGTGAACGTGTTCTCTTTTCTAGTGAGTTGTATAGTAGAATTATAACGTATATGCTACGAATTCATTGACGCAACATTTTTATATCATTACATCTCGATCACGATTTCATCATATGTAATATAAATAGTTCCACTCGTCTATTATTTATCTAAACATCAGACATGAAAATGTAGTTGCTTTTCACAATACATATTATATTGTTGGACAAAGTAAATAAAACAATCTAATCTGATTCACATAATCTTTAAGACCAATATCGATTTTAGAGTAATGGTTACTTGTTGAATGTTTGCAAACACAGCTCAACTCAAACACGAAGTCCTATAATATTAGTCTACGAGTATTGAGGAAAATATATATGACAGGTACATAAAACCATAGCAATTTATTTATATTATATTTTATACAAAATAAAATCGTACAGCAGGCATGTTCGTGGATAAAAATAACAAAAAATCGTCACAAACGACACAGAGATTATGTTACTACATCTGAGATAAGATATAACAACAACGTTTAATTTTATCTCAAGCTATAGCTAGTATGTAAGTAGATTAAAAATAGATGTAGCCATTAGCTGGTGATATCTAACCGCTGCTGACTTTTATGTCGACTTTTATAATGAACAGATTGTTGCTTTATCAGTCGACGGTTGGTTGTTTCACAACTGACAACAAAGTCTATTGTGAATAAACTCATAAATAAGTACTCACACGCGTAACCTAGAATCGTTGGACAGAGATTACAGATTTGCTCTCGCTTTATCTACATTCATGAAAACATCTCCATTCTAGTTATCAATTATTAAAATTTTTGAATATCTTCTCACATTATGTATGATTTCTTTTTCAATGATTGTCTAATGTTTGATAGACTCTATATAAACGGTGAAGTAAGGTGAATACGGATACAATAACAAGGACATTGATGCCAATTTCGAGATATTAGGAACAAAAATGACTCGGCAATTGAACCTAGCGACCGTTCAACTAGCAGTAATTGGCGGTGTTTGAGTTCTGATGACGGAGTATTTGTACCAGCTGTCAATTTATACAGAACCCATTACAGTGTGAGCGGTCGTCTCCATTTATTACATTGTTCATTGTATCGACTCGGTCTGCCAGTGGCCAGTCCTTGTTTGGCTGTGTACAGTAAATTTACATTAGTATAATTGAGCTCACATATAACGCTGTTATCAAATTGTTCCATAAATGAAAAACAATTTTGATACTATGGATCCGTTACTAATAGATTTCTTTAATTATATTAAAGAAAATAAAAAATAGTAATTTATTGACTTAGATATTATATATTAATCTCTGTCTAAGTTGTGAAATTAGATAAAATAGCCTAAAAACACACACACAGTAGTAAATTAAAAAAAATTATGAACTAAAACTATAAGAAAGAGATGTAAAAGTTAAATATTAGAATTTTGCGCTAGAAGTTTGCGCAAGGAATCCATAAATTCGAATAAACTGTGGATGTACTATACTATAAGTAAAAAGGTCAAATTAAATTATGGGCTAATATATTTCCAGAAGATATTCTCGAGATGTCGCCGAAATTTAATAAGAATTCGACTTATGTGTTGTAGTGGTTATTTTTTACTCCCACAAATTCTATTTATCACAGTATTAACGCGTCGTACGTTTGAAATAACTCGTGTTAACATGGTCACCGAAAACAAATTATACAAGATTTGTGTTAAAAACAATTTCGTGAATAGGATTTACAATTTACTATAATTTCATGATATTTTATGTTTAAAAATTTAAGTAGCATCCTCTTATTACAAGATTATCAACTTACATATTATATTACAAGTCTGAGATAAATAAATAACTTAATTAGTATCGAAGATGCACAGATTTAGCAAAGTGACAACGAAAAGTACTGTATCTTTACCGATATAGTAGGTTTTTTCAAGAATGCTTAGAAACTGTAACAGTGTGATATTAGTGTCTTTTTTTGTTAACTGTGTGCCGGTTGTTTATGCTTGTGGGATAATAATGTATTCATATATCTTTTTATCTTCATTAATCTCACGCTATATCCAAATGCAATGTCAATGGTTGGCGTGTGCCGTCTTGAAATTAATAAATCAATGATAAACGACTGTGATACTAATTGGCAGAACGCCAACATTTTCTCACGGATCATTTTATTAGCAGCTCTCGCGATGCGTTTCGTTCATGACAGGCGTTGACACGCGCCTTCTGTGCATCGACGTTTATTTTGCTTTTCAATCTATCGGATATTTTTATGAAACGGCGAATATAGTTTTAGAAAAACTTAGACACGTACGAAATATAGACTTTCCTTTAAACATTAAGTGCCTATAATATTATTTACACGTTTTGACGTTTATTGAATTTCTAAATTAGAAAGATGTACTATAGACGTTATGTATAACGATCACCTTTTTCATTAAGCATTCGCAGAACAAGATCATTTGCAAATGAGTTTTTTTTTACTTTTAACTAATAAAGCGAAGCGTGAACATTATGATAGAAGTATAAATGCTATTAACCATTCAACAGTATCTGGAAATCGGAATTCCAGATATCTCGTTCCGTTCATATTTAGCAGCAATCATTGTACATTGTTTCACGTCTAGCACAAACCAGGCGGGTATGATAAAAATACCTGAAATGGAATCAATTAAGCCTAATATTAAATATAATACTTGGAGGAAAATCAATAGCATCACGAGTCTTTATTTAATTAAGACAATTTTATTATAATAAAAAATACTTTTATTGTATTTTGTTAAGTACAATATAATTACTTTAACTTCGATGGTAAAAAAAATCACTGAATAATATTACAGAATCAATCTGAAGATCTTAAATCAGACTGACATATCAACACTTTATCTTCGCAAACTTCCAAGACTGAAGTAGAACTTTATACTTGTTACTCTTCGCTTGTTATACCTTTGAGTGCCAAAAGTTATGTAGCTTTGTTTCTTCGAACATTCGTCAGGAAAAGTGATTTCTGAGTGCTGTGAATATTGCTAATGTGCGCGATTGTACCAGTGAAGCGGTTGTGCGTGTTTGTTAGTGCTAAAGACGCGGCGAGCGCTTTGGATTGTAGCGCGGTGACGGCTCCAAAGTGGTCGGAGGCGGGGTCTTCCGTTGCTGCGTGCCCTGGTGCGGGGCGCGCGCGGCGGCGCCCGTCGACGACGCCGACTATGCCTTGAGAGAAGGCAGCCCGCAACTATCCCAAGAAGAATACGGTAAGCTCAACAATTTGCTGTGTTCATAGTCTAAGCTTAGATTTTATAACGTCAATGTAATATGTATTCTAAGATAGGAAACTCTATTTAAAACTTTAATGGCCGTATTGCTTACGTAATGAATGCATATTGCTCTTAGACGACTAATTGAGCATTCAACTCACGGCGCGCGTAACGTAAATACAATGTAGACGTTATCATAGTCGAAGTCAATTCCACTGCTGGATATAGTTAGAGTATCAAAGCCAAAATCGGAGCGCCTTCCGAATTCAGAAACGAATTTATCTTTAATATATATTTCTAAAATATGTACAAAATTTTCATAATTGTGACCGGTCAAACATGAGGAATTTTGTTAAAAATGAGCAGTAGAATCAAGACTTGAAACAATAACTATATATATAAGTAAGACTTATGTCGTTCATTAGTAGTATACTTTGCTCGTCAACTAGTCGTTTAGATGCTAATAGTGGATTGCATTTAAATTGTCTCTAAGCACATACGACCTTAACGACTATTAAGCGTGGTCGCGGCTTCTATACAGCACTTTATTATGCTGACTCACAAATGTTAGCGAACAACAAGCTGCCGTACGCAATTTTAAACCAACGCTACCACGAAACCACACCTTCGCTATTTACATGTTGCGAAGTGTTTTTTACAATGAATTTGTGGTCACGCTTTGTTTAGATTAACTAATAATAAATCGTAAATAATAATAAGTTTTTTCGTGTTTTTTTTGTACTCTTTAAACATTTGTTTTTTGAAATTTGGGGATAATAAGATATTCTGTTTTAGCTTCTAACAAAGTTCTCAAGGTCAAGGCTTTCATTTGATATTAAATACAGGTATTAAAATATTAGTCTATTATATTTTAAAAGGTCTTTTAGAGGAGAACTAAAAAGGTACTCTATATACCCTAATTAGTTTAATTAAGTTGTCGAGAGTATTAAATTCTATATTTAAAAACATTTTTTTTTTTCAAAAATAAATAAAATCGACTTCTCTGTCGCATTATTCTACAAAGTAATTAGATCTCTTGAGCAATTGCTACAAAAAAAAAATTGTGACTCAAAGCTTGTCGTGTACCTTTCTCAAAGTTTTGTTATTTTTAATATTTAAACCCAAAACTTTTTTTTAAGTATACCACGATTTTATAATGTTCATATCATTTGTTTTGTTTTGATTTGGTTTCCTATTATTGCTGATAGTAATATAATTAAATAAGTAATTAATTAACACCGAAAAAAATTGTGCAAGTCAATTTTATAAGCGATAGAGTCACGCTACGATATTTAAACGAATAGTTTAACTCGAGCGTAGATGACTTAAAATATTTATTACTGTGTAAAGGTGTATTTGTATAAAAGTGCATTGCTGTGTAAATATTGGTGTGTAGGTGAATTAATAATAGAAGATTATACCAAAGGAACACCTGACAACTCAACTTCGGGTAGCAGATATACGCTACCATATTAGTTCTTGCTTTAATGTGAACTTTAAAAAGAGCCTAATAATTCTTTAATAAACATTTGTTACATTGTAGCCATTTTAAACAACAATTAAAACGAATAACAACACCGAGTCTTAGTCATGATTATGACAAGCATATGAAAATATGTTTTTTACTTTAAATAATAATAAATATGTGAAAACACGGATAATGTGTAAAAATATAGTTTACAGTGAAGAAACTGTATTCATGATAATCGATGCGACGTCGAGCGTAACTCCAGCGAAAGCGCTGTGCCGGATATTGCCGCCCGTCGCCTGAAGGTTATTGTCGCTGCATTTCACAATACTTATCTCGACGTGTGTAAAATAAAATATTACATTATGTATGAAATGACATCTTTTATGAAACTAGAACTTTTTTTTACTGTAATATTGAATTGAATCTTTCATTACATAAAATGAAAGAGGAGGCGAAATTATTGTAAATTAATTCTTAGAATGAATACACTTTGTTCGGAAAAATCAAGGTATTATTATAAATGACGAATCTCATGTACAGTTATGACGGTTTTAGTTTTTGTCCTGTAGCCCTTTGTATTAATAGAATTGTTAGTCAAACAATTTCAAAGACAAAGTAATTAAAATGAAGAAGTTATCGAATATAGCATTTATTACAAAAGTAAAACTGTTAAATAGCTTACCAATTTATTTAAGTTTCGACAAACTGACTCTTGACCTTGGCTCCTTGCTCGCTCTGAATTATACTCTAACAAAAAGTTTACAGTGCTTTGAAACTTAAATGATACAAATCTTTTGCGACGCTAAATGTGATTTTGTTATAAAGATAATGATATCATAATTTTTGAAAATGTAAAAGATGCTTTAAGTTCTATAATAAATTCTATTACATCTGTAACCAAAAATGTCAGCCGACTCCTCGTAATAGTTTACGACATTAATTATTATTTAGATAGTAATTGAAACTATAGAAAAGGAAGATGTTATAAAGAAAGGTAGAGATGCAAAATTTATTCAAAAAATTACTTCATAAATTCAAACCAAACAGTTTCTTTTTAGACTATCATACGAAAAGTACTAATACAATATCAAACAAAACAGTGATATGTAAAGAAAATATCATCTTTCAAAATATATTTTTCATTTTGAAAAAGTACAAGTTTCATGTGTTTGTCAGGCTACATAATATATCGAACAGCGCGGATCGATGACTGACGCCGTCGCCGCTGAAGTACCGCGGACTATTTTAAAGTTATACTCAAATCACGAGAATCGTTTTGTGCTCGAACGCTGGGGAAAAATTTTGTATTCAAATTCATTTTTCATTTATAGTAATATAAAAATAATACAGTGAAATTGATCCACAAAGATCTGACTATAAAATTGGAATCAGTTGTCTTTTTCAAATCGTTTGTTAAGAACAGGTGGCTATATGTACGTATATATCTACCATAAGATAATTGAGATATTCTCTTCGTCTCTATGATCAATGGTTAAAGAGAACTGCGCGAATGGATTCATTTAATTTCTACGTATAGTATCCAAAATGCACCCCTATAGGGCAAAGGTACTATTGGTTAGTTCGCGTTCTATACACAGGATTACATTACGCGATAGTTATCTAAGGATTCCTTTCAGGATGCTTGTTTACGCGCGCGACTATGTGCTGAGATTACGTTATCTATTAACTACCGACACACTCTACCCAGAGCTGTAACATATATCGCTGTAATATTTATTGTACTGCAATAATTAATATACACTGCAGGCATAAAATGATTAGAAAACTTCATTCAATTTAGAAAAACATCAAGATCATAAAAGATCTAGCAATACGCAAAGCTCTTGTACATTTCAATAGTGTTGCCTATTTTTATATGACACAATTATAGATACGTTTAAGAAAAGGATATTGGAATTAATACTGTTTGAAGATTAGCAAAGATTATCAGTTGATTGATCAATGTCTATATCTCACTACGATATTCTTTTCGAAGATAAAATATAAAAGGGATGGAGAAACTGACTAGTAATCTAAGGAAAACAGACTTTGTTTTGATGTTATAGTTTTAAGACAAAGATGAAAAAATAATACACTGAGTAAAAATTATAGAAACACCGAAGAGTATAAGTTAAATTAATCCTTTTTCGACTACAATTTACCAGCGTTACTCCATTTGTGACAGAAGCTTTGAAAGTTTTTCTTTAATCGCCGAAATATGTACTTTGTCATTTAAGAAATAAACCGAAATACCGTAACCGAAATAATCTTTCATCTATATTAAAAAAGATATTCTTGAAATGGAGTGTAGATTAATTTGATTACAGAAAAGTTCTCTCTCCCCGCCGACTCTTTTGATAATTTAAGCCGTCTGATATAAAAGTGATTCGTGCAAAAAGTCAGATATTTATTTAATGTTTTCTTATAAATACAAAGACACTTTTCGATCAAGACATGGATTTATTCTTTGAATTCTGATATGAGTTGACTTATAAATAATAACAAAAATGATTTCGGTACACTGCGAGCTAACCAAAAAGAATGTAACATATATGGGCGACACTATCTTTTTTTGACAAGACTTGATAGTTTTTTTTCTCTACTATATATGTTAAGTAGTCGTTGTAACCCAAAAGTTTTAGAATATTGTCAGACTTACAGAAAAAAAAATGTGTCCAGCTTATTGCTGATATGTGGCGAACTCATACGTAAGAGACGTACAAACATGAGCAGCTTTCAACTCCTTTCATTGTATCAATTACAGCATTCGGTCAGATAGCGCCGTGCGTCCGCGTCACGCGCTGGCAGCGCTCCAAGTGTGTGAGATTTGGGGTCGAGTTCAGGTTACAAAATATCAATAAAATGGATACCTATCCGACACTAAAACATTCACGATGCAGTATCATGTCTTAATTTTTTTTTGACATAAACATTCTGAAGAATTACACTATTATTTACAGTTGTGTTGCTTTGCATAGAAAAGAGGAAAGTATAAGAAGTAAAATAAATTGTGCAAAAATAAAATAAGGTATCTGTAACCTATGGTTAAATCGGCAAATTGATGCAACAGTCACAGCTAAACAAGTTGTTAGTTAATGGATTTAAACTTTGCTTGAGATTTTCAGGGAACTTACTACATCCCTAAAACTTTTAGATTTTTACACAGCTAAAGCATGTGTATTAGTGTACACAATAATAATTATGTCTATAACTTAAATATGTCTATGGCTCTGCTTGATTCTTATTTCACAAATGTTTTATTTATAAAAACACTTACCTAAATTGTTTATTTCTCGAAAAAATGTCGCTTGAATAAAGAGCAAAACTAAAATATCAAAAGGACGATAGCGAAGTTAATCTGAAAGCTTTTCCCTTATTAAATTTTTCGTTATTTCATCTCATGAATTATTGTCAAAGGTTTTCGTTTTCTAAGTCACATTATTTACTATAATGTAGATTCATTATTATTGAATAAACTCTAACTACTTTAGACTGAATTCGAAAGGATGAAGATATTTTATCACGTTACATTTTTTTCATCTTTTCTCTTTCATTTTCTTCCCGTAAATTACGTAAGAAGTAATTATATTATGAGGGTAAAAAATAATTATTGTACCAATGATTTTTCTTAACTAAAAAAAAAAAACAAAAAAGAAATCAAATAAGAAAATTCCGATAACAGTACACTGTTTATAAACAAAAATATGTACGTAAAGGCATTGAGTATAGGATTATTGAAAGAATATTCGGGAGCAAGCCAATTTATCTTGTGAGCTCTGAAGACCCATAGGATTTATAAAGCGAGGATTTTATGGAACAAAAGGACTTAATCAATCAAAAACATTCTATATTGTTCTAAGAAACAAAAAAGACGAGTGGAAATATAATAGCTTAATAAATACAGGTACTTCACGAATATATAATAAACAAAAATATACGTACGTAAAAATGATTTTTTTTAAATGATTGAGTGGAATTTTATTTAAAGTAGAGAAAGAGAGAGAGAGAGAGAGGGAGAGTATTTAAGGTAGATTCGGTAAAAGCTTGGTTTATAACTTTTTATTTCGAATTGATTGAAAAATTAGAAATTTGATTTTTCTGTATATTTTTAATTTTTATTTCTATAATACTAAAACATTTCGGCATATTTTGGTGGATTCAAATTTAATTCTCGCCTTGACCGGAATCCCTATAGCCTATTTGTTCAAGGCAACTTACAGCTAGATCTAGTGTTATTGATTAAAACATGAATTTGTAATGGAAAATAAATTCTATTTACGAGCCCTGAAACAACAAGGTTACTGTCTTGAGAGTGCTGCAGTTTTATAAAAGAACAGGTGCGCCTTAGGTAATGGATAAACCTCAACATAAGTGTCCGCTAGCTTACATATTACAAGAGAAGCCTTTAATAACACATGGCGGACAAACAACTTTACTTCTCAAGCTTTTATGGAGTAGAAATAATATTTCAGGAGGAAAATCGTATAACGTATGATATAACTAAAATTGAAGATGTACTTCCGTGTATAAATAAAGAATTATCAGACAAATTTATATTACAAAAGTGCATTGGTAGAGGATGAATACATTGTAGATGAATAAAGATGATATTTTTTTAATATGAAATATCAGTCACCGACCAGCATATATACTTCTTAAGTCTTTCTTATGACCATTCCAAATGAAAATTGTTATACTTCCAAAGTATATAGTTTAGTTTCTTCTTTGACATGTTGTTTATTGGTTAATGACTTAGCTTATTTTTAACTGTCAACAATAAAGTTTACACCGTATAAAATATTTTCGGCTTCTACAGGCTATTAATATAAGATAATTGTACATCTCTTCAATATGGGTCGAAGTTGTTTGCAACAATGAACTTTGCATCGATTTTTATATTTAAAAATATTCCGTCCGCAGAACGCCGCTCGCATACGACGATCGACCTAATTTTATAAAAAGTTGTAGTCTACTTTTCCTTAAGTCCAAAAGTGGTGATGGATCAGTGCATTCGTTAATTAGTCAGATTTTTAAGGGTCTTTAAATTTGACAAAATAATGTAATAAGAACAGATAACTCGATAACCTTTTTGTGGTTGTTGGGAGTCCTTTCATTAATTTGGAAGAACTTTTATAACTAAAATTAAATAATGAAAAGTAAAGATTTATACTATATAAAAGGTTACTACGAAAGCAGTTGGAAGTGAAGTATTTATATAATATAATATGAAAACATAGACATAAGATATAATTATAAAAGGAGCTTTAATGGGTCACTAAATAATATAAAACAAACTTCTTTTGCCGCATGATGAGACTATATTTATGGTATAGTACGGTAGAAACATACAGGCAACCTCGTCTGCAAATTATATGGAATGGGGTGACTAAATAGTTATAGACGACAACCTTGGGCCATTTCGCCGACGAGCACAATAAACACTTTGATATCGACCCGGCGACACTGGATAAAAAAAAACATCTCAAATGCCGGTTAAGGATCTTTATTTTCCTTCCTTACTAGTGAGATAAGATGAGCAATAAGGAATAATGGAGACAAAAAAGGCAATTCCTTGAAGTTATGTGTGTTAACCATCTTAAACATCAAAAATAATTAATAAAGGTTTTCCTATACTCACATTGAAACGAAATATCGAAGACTACATTTGTAATTGCAATTAAATCAATAATCTTTGTGCATCAATAATTTGTAATTGCAAAAAAACCACATGTGATGAATAAAACAATATCTACTATAGGTTAAACAATAACTCCGTACCTACAAAGATTACAAATGGAAAAAAGAATTGCCGGCTCTGCATCTTAAAACCCTATACTCATCAGAATAAAAATTAGCATTTAACTAATATACGTCTCAGTAGCTTTAATGTTACGTTACAATAGTTGACAGTTTTGTGGAAAATAGCTAAGCGTAAATAATTAAACAGACACTTGGTATACGAGCGGGCGCGTCGCAACGGCCACGGAGCGCTCTCCAATTTCGCAGCTGATTAATTCACAGCGGACTGTTGCTGGCGTGACATACGTTCCATAATGATCTTGTTTGTTTGCTCTATATGATTCAGTTTAATCTTCAATATATTAAAAGTTTAATTAAATACGAACGTATACGTGCATCAAGTAACTTAAGCTTCAATTTTGTTTTTTGGTAAGTTACTAGTTGCACAGCAAAGTGCAGATAATTTGTATTGCACAGCGCACATTGCTATACAGCAAATAATTGCCATACATTTGTTAAACTAGCAGTCTAAAATGTCATTAACTATCTAATTATTTCCAGCTCTGAACAATGAAATAAAGTTAATTTAAATACTTAGGCTTAGTTAGACAATTATAGTAAATTATAGTAAACGAAAATAGTGATTATTTTTCGTAAAATGAAAAGACTGATTTGCCTCTCCTAAGTTTGTTATGGAAATTTAAAAAATAGGCCCAAGAAGCGATATCGCTACTACGATAATAACCAAAAGACGATATTCCCGCCGCGATCAAAGCATCGAGTATTGAATACGTAATTTTTACATTAAATAATTTGAAGGAAATTATTCAAATTTATGTCGTAACTCTTGAATTAATTTTGTTCTTCTTATAATTTTATTTTTACCGTTTTCCGTTTTTTACAGCTAATTTTTAACCTAAGTTAACGGTTTTTTTACAAAGCTTATGAGACATTTCGAATCCACTATTAGCACATTATGGTATTTTATAGGTACCTAAGTTACTTATAGTGTAGAATCATCAGTAATATGTCAAGATAAGTGCATTAATAAATTAATTTTTTTCCAGTTATCCCTGAACCAATAGTCAGTTCACCGCGCCCTATAGGCCAACAGTCACCTTTGCCTGGAATAGAGGAAGAAGACGATTCAGATTGGCCACTCGAGGACGCCACAGACGCTACCTTAACTCCTTCGTATAGAAGTACAAAGAGTAGTACGGATACAGTTTTCACGTCATCGAGGAGTTCTGGAAAGAAGCGTAGTTTTGGAAGTCCATCTTCTGTAAAGATATGCGTGTCGGCCGCGGCTAGGAAGTCGAACAAAGCCCGTAAGCGTGGCGTGGGGTCGGCGGGGCAGGGCGAGGAGCCGCCGCACTCGCACGGCGCACACGGCAGGATGCAGGCCGAGCAGGGCAGCATCGGCGAGCTGCAGAAGTATCATGGTCGGTACCTCAAGAGCCGTCGCCACACCCTCGCTAATGTTCGGTAAGTCTATTTTATTTCCTGTAAATGTCATGCTCTTCAGGTATAAAATAGAAAAATAAACAAATTTATCATCGATTGCAAGAGACTTACGACAAAATACATTGCAAGTTGTAATTTTTTAATTCATTATCCTTACACAAATTCAAACTATATATTTTATAACAAAACAAATGCATCAACTATGCGTACAAAAGTTCATAGATCTTTTTTACATACAAATATGACGCAAACTGATAATATTTGTGAAACGATGATAGTGCAACAAGATTATTATACTAACCCGACGGTGAATGCTTTGATCGTACATTGCTTTAATCAATGTTAGCATACGACATCATTTTAACTTGGATAATCTGTGAAGAATCTTTCCATGTACAAGGTGTCCAGAAAGGGTATCGGGTATTTGTTTTCGCGCCATATTCGAAACGGGGCGTCTAAAGGGTGCGGGG
>JAABKM020000029.1:4821673-4842173 GCA_016277805.2 Papilio aristodemus | reverse complement strand
CTTTTTTATTGCGTACGAATAATTTTTGTTTCATTGAATTTACAAATACCCGATACCCTTTCTGGACACCTTGTACAATATATTTATTGTATTTGCACATAACTTTGTTGGTTCTCTTTCTTAGCCGATTGAATAGTGGTTGTGTATAACACATAAAAAGTTGAGTTTATGGACTAATTTAAAACTATTGTCTAATTTAAAACATTTAAAACTATTGTCGATATTTAAATTTTAAGTATGAGCATCTAAAATCACGTGGCTGTTACTACATGAGACATTAAAAATATATAATTCTTTTACGAAATTTCTACTCTGTGGTATCGTTTAAATTACCACTGCTACGTTTATAATCCTAATGAAGCTATTACAATTTTCGTAACACCTTCGCGCGTCGACTGAAACACACGGATGCTTAATAGATATAATGATTATAACATGCAAACGAGCAGGAGCAAGAATTAATGGCGTAAATAACAACATTCAAGAGTCTTTATTAGTTTACATTCGTAACAAATAATAAGCAGAAGTTGAAAATAATTCACCATCGAGAAATTTATCTTTCCCGAAAATATCTTTCGGGAAAAACATTGCTCGTTTGATTTTTAAGCGTATCTTCGTAAATTTGATTGTTTTTTTTTACTCTTTTCTCGTACTGTTTGTATTTAATACGGGATTCGTGCAAACGTGTATCGACGAATGTGTTCGGTACACACGTAGCAGATGATTGATTAACGCTGATGGAAGATGATTGATTTACTTACATATATGTATGTCATCAATAAGTTAAAATGCAACGCGAAATATGAAAAGTTTGTTTCGTGACGAAATAAAGAACCCACAGTATTTTTACAAAGACATTCAGAGATTGTTTAAAACAATAATAAACATAAAAGATCTTAATTATTTTACCATTAACAAAAAAATGTCTATGACAATTTTACTATGGCAAGGTGGTGCGACGTAGATGGACAAATAGGCCAAAATCTTCTTCTTCAGGCGTCTCTCCGACTTGTGAAGGTTGGCTGTCAGTTACTAAACGATCACTTAGCCTAAGCAAGTGCTTAGCAATGTTCTAAGCATGACGCATATAAATGGACAGTATATGAGCATTTAATTGCGATGAAATTCATTAATCTTTAGACTGTCATTTAAATTACCTGTCCATTTATTTCAGTCATAGAGTCCACACGTGAAATAGTTACCATTACAAGTACATCAGTACACAATGTGGGATGTGATTATGTTCAAGCACTAGTAAATTCTTATGTTTAACAAAATACCTGTTGAATTTATGTACCTCATCTGGTTATTCGAGAATGTTATCTAAGTTTCTTGAGTACTCTGAATAAGAGAAAACTTTTCCTGTCTTCAGCAACTTTGTTTAAATTGTTATTGTGTTTGAATATTTTTGTCATTTTCTTTGTAAGTTTAAATATTCCGTGAAAGGAAAATTAAAATGTTTAATCTTTACTTTGAAAATAGTTTTCTCAGGACTTACTTTAAGTCGTCGTAAATGTCTCATTTGCTTCCTGCCCTTCTTTTAATAGAAAGGAAGGAAAAGTTTTCAATTTTTAATTCGAAGAGTTATTGAACAGATTACATACCGTAATATTTTTCAGAAATTTTATTATTAATAAATAAATAAATTCATTTATTGCAGACTGTTTATACATAAGATTACAGTTACCCAATCGGGCGTGCAATATGACAATGGGGATAAATTCAGGAAAGCACTAAAAATTTGACAAATTTATAAAACACAACACAGACATATTAGAATAAAAACTTAAAATTGAAAAAAATCTTGCGTTTCGTTGTCATAGTTTATGTTTTTTTTTATATTAAATATTAGTAGATTATGAAATAATTTACTAATATTTCTTTTAACCATTCCAACTAAGCTTGAAAAAGCTTGTGCTAGGATATATGGTTCACGACAATTTTTTTTATTTTCTTTTTTTTTCGATTATTAAAACATTTGCTGTGCCATCTGTACGCTGTAAAACACCTTTTACGAATAGGTTCTATGGATAATTAATTATTTTTCATTTTTAAAAAGTGTCAACTTTACAATCGTTTTTTTTGTTTACATAAGTGAAGTTACGTTGATTTTTATGAAAGACAAACTTTAAATACTTTTTGTTGTCACTAAAAGGCTCAAGCGAATATTGATAATGAAATATAACATTCAGAAAATCAAAACGTTCAACACGTAACTTTGTATTTTTGATAACTATTACTGATGTTTTGTTGAGAATTATTTTATTCCTTCCTGTTTGTTGTGTCAATACAGAGTCCGAGAAATGTAATAGAAATGTGTAGATTTATTGGATTCTTATAAGCACAGGGATAGTCTCAAATACTCAGCCTCGCTTGTTATTTTATGACGGAGAAGAAATGTTGAGAATTCTCCTTAAGATTGATTTCGTATTATTTATTGTGTTCTGTGTACTTTTCCTTTAAGTAGTACGTTCTCGTTTAAATTATATAAGCGTCGAAGTTTAATAAAATCATTGTAGTAATCGTTTGAATTTTTATTTTTATCCAACATTAAAGGGCACCAATGTAAATTTTCCATATCCATAGTCCGTACTAAAGTAGCGACCGCCTATATCGTCTTCATGATTTAGGTACGCAACATTTTAAAGACCTTTCATTGTGCGGGTTGTGTCTATAAATATTTTATGATCTGCAAAACCTTTATTCATTCTCATTACAAAAGGTCACTTGCTTTCTAACTAAATACTTAACATTCAAACTGTTACAATATATAATAATGAAATGCTTTTGTTTGTCTGATATCATGCACTTTTGAATCGTAAGTTTTCCATTTTCACCGTGCATTTGTTTTGAATTAAAACGCACAGCGTAGCGAGTTCTCGCTTATTAAGAATATCGCACAATTCGTGTGCGGCGCAGTATTTACCTCTAGTTACGAGGTTACGCCTTCGCTACGGATCATAACCGCAACAGATGAACGTTTGAAAACGCAACGCTAACAAAAATAGAGTTTGTTGTAAATATATTCAAATTTACGTGCGAATTGTTAGCTGAGCATTCGAAATGGTAACTCATGAGTCAGACTTGCCAACAAATTGTACATTTTATTTGCATGTTGAAATACAGTCATCGTAAATGTAACTTATATCTGTAAGATACATTGGTTACGAGAAAGTTATTTCGACGAAGACAAAATAGGATACAGATATTAAATCATAAATGCAAGAAAGGTTTATCCTTATTTTAATTTATTAATAAAATAAGACGTATAAGGACAAATTCTTGGATACTTTTTCAAGGACAAAATCTATCTGATGAAAATAACAAATAATTATGGTTCTTAAAAATGGCGTCAGATAGATGGGAAGTTAAACAACTTATTTAATAAATTAAAGTAGTCAAATAATATTTAAATGTCATTGTGCGCATAATCAAAGGATGCACGCAATATGTAAAACGCTTATCATAATTTTATTGTTTCGCACTCTGATGTTATTCATATTTACTCTGTTTTTTTTTCGTACATTAATTTTGTTTATAAGACAGGTTAAAATTTTGCGAAAATCTGTATTAAAAATTTGTTTTCTTAAAATCGTTGGAAGTTTTTCATTCGTTGGCAATATTTTTTGTTCCTGTTACTAAAAACAAATAGATTATGATTAAAATGAGAAATTTGTGCCAAATTTGCCGAGTTCTTTTCTAAATCTACTAATTTTCAAGATATCACAGATAGTTTTAAATTAATAAAGGTCTTATTACCAAAGTTATCTTTCGAACTTTTGAAACAAAGTTTGGATCTTCGAGCGCGTCTTGCTTTCTTAACAACTAATTGAAACATGCCATCTTATCAATCGCATAGCTCCCAAACGAATTACTAAGCAACTAGGAGCTGAAAAAGAATGATCATTTTGTAAAAGATTCTACAATAGTTTACTGCCATTATCTCATGGAATATGATTTGCGTGCAAACATAAAATTCCTGAACTCTTAAGGTTTACGATTAACAATTTCGCAAGGGTGATTAGGAGGTTATAGATATCAAAAACAGAATAGCAAAAGATTTTAAGGATGTAATTTAAATATTATAAAAAAAAAAACTAGAACGGACGCATAAATACAGTACAATATATAACTTTATTTTTCTTCAATTAAGCCGTTATTTTGTGAAAGTTTTTAAGCCACCCAGTGTATAAAGTCACTTATTGGCTAAAGAGGAATTCAATTTACTTTGGTAAGATCTAAAGATCTGTATTAGATAATTTTTGAGCTAACATCGAGCCGCGTGCGTCCCGTGGAGACATATTTATGAGGCACTAAACCACAGGCGTCCTATTTCAGCAGCTCCGCTCGATATTTACTGACTGCGGCGTTAAATTGCGTCGATAAAAAAACTCCGTGAAGTTTATGCCGAGCGACGGATGCTTACGTAATGTATCCCCGACGTGATCCCATTGATCTAACTGTTTTATCTAAAGCCGAAATAGAAACAACGCATGACATACGTATTTTGATAGAACAAATTCGTTTTTTTTTTCTAATCTTTTTTGTTACTATTTAGATAATTTTCAATGTACGCTATAGACGATCGATGGGCTTATTCTTTATGACATAGTATCAACTATGTTTCAATGGTTTCAGAATTGTTGAAAAGCAAAAAAAATAATAGGAATCTATGGGATTTACGGATTTTGTAATAAATAACAATTTATAAGGCGCTCCGTTGCGAACTGTTGTCATGAAATCTATTTCTACATTTCACAGACCTCCGATTTTTATTCGCGTGGATCATTTTATTTATACATTTAGTTTAACGAAGATTTTAGTGAAGATCGCCTGACTTCATCTTGCTCAAATCGCAAATATTTTATCATATTTTATATAACAAAATTAAATTTCTTAACCTTCAATTAAACTATATATAACCGCAATTTTCGTTGTATCACATAAAATTAACAAGTAAAAATTGACAAAAAGGCGTATAAATAGTTTGCGAGCATAATGTTCTAAATCAAGCAGACATCTCGCCAACAAACTGTGACGTACAATTAAACAGAAACCCTCTGTAACTTTTACAGTGGAGTTGAAACAGTCTGTTTAGTTTGTCTTTATTACTATTGCGTTACAATGCAAAAAAGTTTTTTTTATGTATTTACAAATCGGTTAGTTTATTCTATTTTAATGTGAAACTTTGTAATCGGATTGGTTCACTAATCACTAAGGTATGTATGGACGAGGATTTTAAAATTGACCAATCTGGGATATAAGTTTACGTAGTGAAAAATTATGAAGAGCTTCTGGTTGATATGCAACTGATATGTGCTGGTTATAATTAATAATTTTACGTTTCTTTTTCTTTACCTTCATTCATATTATAGCATTGTTATTAAGATTAGAACTGGCCTTAACAGTGTTATGATTTTTTTTAAATAAAACAATAGAATATTATGAAATAATTTACTAATTTCTTATAACTATTCTAACTAAGCTTGAAAAAGATTCACAACAACAGTCGAATGAGGGATCGAACCTACGACCATGTTGTGCACGACTTGTAGGCCGTATTTTTGACGATTAGGCTAATGGCGCTTGTAATTGCATTGCAACACTTCGTATAACTACTTAATACTGAATACCAACAATTAATGCCAGCGATTGCTAAGAGCCTAGCTGAAGGCCTATCGCATTTTATTATGTTTGCTCGAGCTGGATCAACGAGATAAAGTTATAAACCTCATCACACGAACATTAGTTTCCTAACGTCATGCTCAATTTTTAATATAAAATAAGCATTACTAATTTAGTAAAAATGCCGTGGCTTAGTGAAATGTGAATATATTTGTTAACATTTCACTAGAGGAACAAAGTTTTAAAATAACTTTAATTGAGCGTCTTTTACAGTCTATATTGGATTTTCCTTATGGTAAAAAAAAACAAACTTTCATAACATGATCTGTGATTACGAAATTAAAAATGAATAACAACCGAAAAGTATAACTGAGCTATCTAGGATTAAAATGAAGTGATTATTTCATGAAAAATGAAAAACCAGATGCGTTATTTACTAGTCTGTGTAAACTGTAATCTCTGTGAGTAATGGTCGTGGGTTTTTTTTTATTATAACATTTTATAAGTACAATAAAATGAATCGTGTTTATACGCCAGGATTATCATAAAAGAATAAATTATAGGTTTCGTAAACAATGACTATTTTACTAAGCCACCTGTTTTAAGCAGTTTTATTTAAAACAGGTGGCTTAATAAAAAGTGAGTAAGCACAGAGTAACCTGTTTGTATTTTGTTCGTTTGGGCCAAAGTCGGTTGTTGAAATTCTATATAAATATATAATATGTATTCGTATTACCTCTGTATTAATACAGAATAATAGCTAAATACAGTGTATTATTTGTGTGAAAAATAAAATAATTTAAATACAATTAAGTGAACATGCAAATAAACTTTTAAAACAACAACGTGATAAATAATGACCTATTTCTAGTGTTAATCAAACTGTGCTGAGTTGTGAAAATATCTGCTGTATGAGTAATAAAGCCGACTATTACGGTACCGCTTGGGGTAAGTGGTAAAAGGTCACGGGGCTAATTTGTGATACAACAACGTTCATAAAGCTGAAGATTAAGATGGACGTTTCCATCGTCTTTTCACACTTACTTTCTGCAGAGACCATCTGAAGTTCTAGAAGTCTAGGATCTCTCTTCCTCTTCTTTTGCCTTTTTCAAGCCATTCATATGAAATCAGAATAAATAAAAATCAAAATCAATGAACATTCACATCCGTAACTTAGACAATTAAGCAGCGATTACGAAGTATGGGTTAGACTTAAAATTATGTTAATGAACATTGCAAAGTTTAATGTCTACATATATATAGTTTGTAAAGCTAGCTAGTTGAGTTGCAGACCGCAATAAGTATTAAAAATATGCAGGAAAACTCTGCGCCACTTTCTCCATAGTTGCTCACATTTATCTGCATTTTAATGCTACTGTGATTGTCACCGTCTTAGTTTCATCTTTGATTCTCGTAATTTAATTTGAAATTAGTACTCGATAAATAAAAGTGGTGTGTTATCCTAAAACTCTGATTGACTTTTATGTATCGTGTGGACACCAGACGTCATTGTTTTAAATACACACTAAAATAACGGTATTGTTGAGGGACCGCTCTACTAACATGTATCTATATATGTATATCGAAGTGGTCTTGCAGTAAGTGACTTGGCGGATAAGCTTCGGGAAACTTGATTAAAGCAGTAGAACTACATATTACGAGGACTGGATGAGTCGAACGGAAGTACGTGATAGTCTACTCGAAGGAGCAAATTAGACGAACAGGAACTTGGCACCGTTAAAATAGGATATACGAATCACTAAGTTTTCTATAAATAATTTAATGGTACAGTAAGATGCTAGATTTTTAAGAAACATATTATAATAACATCTGAATGTGCAGGTTAATTTAAAATGTGCATTATCAACATTTCATAAATAAATAATCTGTCCAGTTTCTCTTTGGTAAATGGATCGACTAATCAACTTGCTGTTAGAAAAGTTTTTATTCGATAAAAGTATTTTTAAAATTAGTTTAGTAGTTTTTTTTTGTATATTCAGATCAATAAACTATTCAAATCATTTCTTTATAAAATTAGTACCTTTAGAAATTGAAAATTATCTCAAAAAGATAAGATATAATCAAAAATATTAATCACGAAAAACTTATTTCTGGTTGTCGTGTATTCATGACTGTTTCGGCATCCCTAATGCAGACCTCTATGTACGAGTTGTCTGTGTGTTAATAAAAAACATATGCTACCATCCTACTTAATAAATAAGATCCAAACAGTAAGGGTTACTACTTTAAGGAAAGATAATGATTTTAATATTCACTTTGTTAAAACAGAAGTTAAATTAAAACATCGAACACTTGTTAAAGTATAACTTTTAATTAAAAAAAAACAAACTTAAAAAAGCTGAGTACATTTTCTTTTGATCTAAGGCCTATCAAAAGAAAGTGTAAATTTTTTGAAAAAAAAAAAAAACATGTTTATGTAGTCATAAACACTGACGCTCTTAGCTAGGTTTAGGCCTCTTGAAATTAATGAGGGTTATTAAAATGGGAACTCGGCGTTTGTCGGCCAGTTTCTGTAAAACACATGAATGTGAAATTAAAGAGAGTATATAAAAAATGTATAGTATTTAACAGCTTACACGGGCAGTACAACAAAGAACTTTTTGGTAGTTAAAGTTTGAAATAGAGATATTAAATTTATGAAAAAACTTACGATAAAAGACATAAATACAATTATTTAATAAACTTCGAAAGTGTAAGAAATTTTACGGTTTACCTATTATTGTTTTGTACACGCATAGCAGAGACGTCAGGGATACTTTATTAATTAAAATGGCGTGCTTATGTGCCGTTGGCTATAAAATGAACTTTAATGTTTTGAGTTCCACTTTAAAGCTCTTACAATTGATGACGGTAATTAAATGGAATTTCCGTTGTTGTCTGCAAATGCATGGCTATAACGGCAGTGTACTTTAGTTTACTACATTGTAGTTTCTGGTATTTCAGTATACGGAGTCGGGAAGTTTAGGACTTCGTAAAATAGGAGCATTAAGTTAAAGTATTTGTGCACTTTTATGATTTGTCTATGGTGGAATGTTTGAAGCGTGATGGATGTTCAAACCCTCGCCCATATCCTTTTTCTCTAGTTTTACTTTATGGGGAAGTGCATATGCCAGTCTCATGTTGGATAGAGCTAACATTGATGCGACATGGGGTTAGCAACGCATCTATCATGTCACCTGCAACAACAAAAAACGAAGATTCGTTTTTTTTTTGTTGCAGGTGACATATGGTAGTGTTTTGTCTTGGTTCGCATGATAATTTCTCTTTTTCCTAAGATAAAATAAAAATAGTGTTTCATATGATTCAGTAACGGAAAACTCTACTGAGTTTGTCTATGCATCTTCTTGATTGACCAATGCTCTTTTACTGTAAAGTAATGGCAGTTGTGTTGCAGATGCAGGTGCTATAATTGTCATTATGCCCTTTTCCGGATATGTAACAAAATCCCAAATGATCGATTGGTAAAGATTTATTCTCCATGTTACGGATTTATTTCACGTACAACCTTCGACAAAACCCAATTTCGCACAAATTGATTTGACTCCAATACGATTCCAGTACTATCAACCGCTGTCTCCATTGTTTTTATTTTTTCCGTTGCGTAGATAGAGTTTAAATGGTATCCATTTTAAACATATCTAAATAACCCATAGATATTTTTATACTACTTTCATGCGGACAATATATAAAATATACGTCGAATATTATTGATACTTATTGCACTACGTCTCATTAACATTTAATAGTTGTGTGCAATGAAACGTATAAATTCCTTGTTTGTGCACAACGTCACTTTAAGTTGCTCAGCTTAAGAAATTTTATACACGTCATTGCACTAACGTCCTAAGACGTCCTGCACGAATCGCTCCATGACGTGAGTACAATATATAACTAAATTCATCAGTTATATTCACAATATTACTGATCGTCGCTCCTGTATCAAGTAAAAAATGCAAATATTGGAATATCGGATAATGTTACGATATTGATATGGGCTAGATACGAAATAAGGTGTTCATCTAAAAATCGTTTCTCCGAATCGAGCATTAAAAATAAATTGAATCGTCATCGATAAAAAGCATGCTTTGGAAACTCAATAGAACAATTATTTATTAACTTAGTCAAAACATTGAATAATCTTTTGATAATATTTTAAATCAGTTAAAACATCCGACATCTTGTAACAGGATCTCGATATTAGGAAAATCATAATTTAGTTACAAGAAGTAAATTAAATAAATTTGTTGTAAATACAGAAAAAAAGTTGTTGTAGAAAATTATTCCACGTAAAAATATCAAGATTACTTTGAAGTGAAGACAGTTTTATTGCCACACGCCTGGGAGACACTATTTATAAATGAGTTCTGATCGCGCCGGGAAGAGCCGAGATATTCATTTGCTTTGATGTTGGTCTAATCTCGCACTATAATACGTTTGTCGATGCGTACCTGTTTTGTAACAGTTTGACAGCGGCCTTACGTTGATATTTGTTATACCGTTTTTATTACTGGTTTTAATTCACTTTTTATAATACCTAATTTTGTCGGACAAATGACAGATATAAGACGACTCATTCGACGACTTCGCTGCTGAAGATAATTTAATCAACATTTTCAAAAGCTATCTAAAGACTCGTTGGAGAACCGTTTTCAGATAGTCTAGAGCAATTTCTAACTACAATAGGAAACGTAGATGAAATAAGTCAAAATGTTTATCCACTAATATATGTTATATTTATTATATTCGTAATCAGTTTATCGGCTAATGTTTTTTTTATTTAAATATACTTTAAATAATTATTTAATAACTATACTTCTTTACGTAATATGTTTAAAATTTATGGAATTAACATCAAACATGTAAAATGTATACACTCGTGAATTGTACCTTCGGCCAGGTAATCTTTGAAGTGGGTAGGATTTCATTATGTAAGCAACTTACGGATTTGAATAACTAGTGAAGGCTCGCTTTATCATTTTTATTTATTCTTTGTATCCGCATTATGTTTATTTAAAGGGATTGCGTTTAAAACTTTTGTGACTCACTACTCATTTTAACAAAACACAGATCGGTGTGTATGTTTTAAAACAAATTGAAGTTTCATCATTGTTCAAATAAGTTTTATAGAATCTAAAAATTATTTAGCGAACTGTTTTATTAAAGCATTATAAGTATCACTTTAAGAGGTTACGTTCCTAAACGTAAACGCTACCTAAAGTTGTGACGTCAGTACGCCAATGTCGTTCTTACTATGTCAACTATAAAATCGGTTTCTGGGAACGTAAACGGACTTTGTGTAAATAGTTTGTATTCTCAAATCATCTAATGTAAAAAATATCTATAGAATAATATTCTTTACGTTTCACTTTACCCTTCAATGGATCTATTTACCTAGCGTCGGTATGGACGTCCCAGAAGGGCTTATATTGATCAGATTAGTAATATACGGAAGTCAATACAAAGAATACCAGGAACGGATGAGATTAAAGGTGTAGAAGTATGGATGTAGTAGCGAAAGAGGGTGTGTCCAGATTGCACCAAATGAAATCCATAATCTCTGCACAGTTCTCTGGGTGACGGGCGTGAGATCATATTTATTTATTTACTTCAACTTTCACAATTTCACTCTATACAAAATATGAATGTTAATATTGTGAGCCATTAATTTCTCAATACTGGAACCACACAAATAATAATCCAAATACACAATTTATCATTACAATAATGTTAAATAATGTAAAAAAGGCGCTGGGCTCTTAAAATTAATAGCTTTTCAATATCTCTTGCGAGTTATCGACAAATTATAAGAACTTTGCTTTGAGCTTTGCTCTGAGCTTTGAACGCTTTGCGAGGGTTTGCTGGAAATAATAGGTTGTTAATCATCTTTTTAATATACTTACAATGATTTTAGAATGAATAAATTAAAATTCGTTGTTGAAAGTTTTATCATTGCTTCAGTTTATAAGTTATGAAAAAATATTACTTGTTAAAATTCAGTTTTTTTTTTTGTAAATTCTATTATATATTGTATGTTATTAGTTAGTATACGCTCAAAATGAAATAGAGTTGCGAATTCTTTATTGAAAAGTCAATTGGAAAACTTTAATTCAATTACAAACTTCAAGTGATTCCAAAATACGGTTGGTTTGAAAGGAATTGTCTCAAGAAGAATTTCTGACTTAAATCAATGACCGGAAAAAAGTCAGACTTAACGAAAGAAACATTTATTTTCTCAAGAGAATTTTTCATTGACTATTGACACAATGTCCAAAGTGAAACTTTTATTTAACTAAAATATTATCTTTAATGTTTGATTTATTTAGATTGACATGAAAGTGATTTTTTTTAGAATTATTAAGAGTTTCCAAAAAAGTTTTCAATTCTTATAACCAAAAATCGTTGTACGAGTAACTGGTCAATTTAATAAAACTAAGCTCAGTAATAGGTACATCAATGTAACAATGCAGTCACTGGCAGACTCGATGCGGTAGTGAGTTTCGCTGGAGATTCAAAGCAATGTCCTTTATACGATTTCAAGGAAGCTCCATATATTTCGAATATTTCCGAAATTTCAAAGACAAATATGCAACCACTACAAAACCAATACACAAATCATGACCCATTTGAGAATGTTTAAATTTTGTGTAAACTGTTGCCCAAAATATAATATACTATATCACTCAGAAGCCTGGAATCGATTAATCATATGAAGTGATTAATGGTTATTGTATAGTTTAATTGAAACTTATGGCTCGTACATATTTCAACGTAAACGGCTCGACGCTCGTAAATCAGACGTTGTTTACTGTAAACGTAGTTCAGAATTGTTATTGATTATAAATATCTGCAAGCTTACGATCGTATTACATTAATGGATGGTCAGATGAAGATACATTGTATGGAGTATTTACAAATACGGAGGCCGTCTGGAGAGGAATCATAGCAACGTTTCCGTCATTTAATTATTTCTGCCATGAAATGGTATAGACTGCAAATATTCGATACTCTAATTGTAACGTAACTCGCTAGTAACATTTCGTTATTTCATGTGGGTGCACTAGTTGCACCTCTGCCTACCCCTTCGAGGAATACAGGCGTGAGATATATGTTATTTCATGGTGACACGTTTTTAAATTTATATCCCCAAGTCGTAGCAATCCATGTGAGTTACAGATTGCTTTTATTATTTTCTCATCGTACAGATAATATCTTTTGTAAACATTTTGTGAATCTTAATTATTTTGGTTGTAAATTTTATAAATATTATTATTTATGTAACTTCTGTACGTGTATATGACTGATCTCCAAAAGCGGGGTCAATTTTTATGAAATTTTTAGAGTATTTATGTGGTTTCTTGATAGCGTGAGATAGGTTTATATTATGATACTAGCGCGCCCAAGAAGAACTTTTTTAACAAATGATGAGAATACATAAGGTGTACTTCAAATAGCACCTAACGTTCTTGCAAGATGACTCCGTTGTGCCGTTAATGTTTTTTTTTAGTTTTTAGATGAGTTTATTCAAAAAACTTGCAGGATGACAAAAAAAACTATTCTTATTTTACCGTAAAATTCCACAACTTTTTATTTTAATATAAAAATTATTTTCATATTTATGCTGGAAATGCAAGACGACGGTGGGATCAGTTCTCAGAAAATAGTAAAATGTGAAGATAGAACTGACAATAGTCTTTCTTTTGCGTTTTAATTGCATCTTACGAGGCGCCCCGCTCGAATACAATAGGTCTTTCCTCAATCCCGCTTTATATAATCCTACATTTTACTAAATTACGCTTTCATAGTATTTGAGCTGATGTTAATGTTACAAATAAATTATTATAAATTATTTTAGGTCTCCTAAATCATAATCATTAGTGTTTATAAGATTCAATTTGAATCATATGATTATTATAAAATAACAAAGATTTGCTATATTTCTTTTAAAGTATATTTGAATTAATTTAGAAGACTGGTGATAAAATATTTCTAACAATAATGTTACCACATTGCATGTCCTTCTTGTATATTTTTTTAAAAATAAATATAAACCGAAGCATCGTTAAAACATACGATAAATTGTGAAATGTGTAATGTGCCTAAATGACTCAAGATGGGTAGGAAAGGATTTTAGAGACGGAAATGTTTTTGCGACATCAAAAGATCCATTGTTGTGTTGACTGTCCTTTTACTGTTAATGTTTTATCGATGGCAAATCGTTCAAATCTAACCTTTGACATACATACATATGTATATAGTTATTGTTTCGTTGTCTTTGAACGCATATGCTACTTTTACTTTCAGTTCTCTTTTATATATTCATGTAACTTTACATATAATATCTACTACAACTTATACACCAAATAAAAGATAAAATACAGTACAAAATTTGGTAAGAGCGTGTACTTTAAGCTGCAAAAGTATGGGTCGATCGTCTTAATAGAATTTTATTGTAAACGATCACAACTGAGCCCAGCTTATTAAACTGACACCTCCTAAGCCAGATATAGTCTTTGCAATGAAGTATAAAAGATTTATTGATGATAATAAATCTCTATATGTTCGTATATAGTTAAGATGCTATTTGAAACAGACAATTTATACCCAAAGATAATTTACATGGACTTATATTTGACGTAAGGTCTTTTTTACGATCCCCGTAAGCTCTCGCTAAGTGTTTGCAAGCGGTTTTATGTGTCTATCGGAAATAAAATCAAGAATAATAGCGACGTGCACAATAACTATGACTATGTTATGGCCACTATAACTATAAAATTTATGATGCGGGAAAAGAACGCAATACCACTTCATAACATATTTGCTATGCAATATTTGTATGTCATAATAATTTATCATAAACTTTCTGTGCTCTCGTAGTTTGTCAGAAAATCATTATTCATCCTGATGGTCAAGTTATTGTGCCCGGCGTTATCCGAATAAATTTTAATGAATTTCATGATGCTTCTGTTACGAACGAGATAAAAGGAAACAGAATATTGCTCTAATCACTTTACGCGCAGTTATTACCCCACCAAGCGTAGCGATAACAACAATTTGGGACAGGTTCATGGGGTAACGGGGCCATGAGGCCAAAATAATGTTTTAAAATACTGAAAAATAAACGTTTTTAGAGAAGAACATACTTTATATGTTTACACATTTCCTCTCAAACCCCATTTACTTTTACGACTGACATTCTTTCACGGCCATTAATTCCGCAATAGACGTTCGCTAACATTAGAATTTTCCAGTAACTTTGGGCAGATGGTGCACGTGCCGAAATCCTCAATATATATCTGTTATTGTAGGAAATTTTAAACCTTTTGATTGAGACACAAATCAACTAAAATTCGAACAGCAATAGACTACAGTACACACTTAAATTCAGTCTAATAACATAAAAACTTTCTATAAATAAATTTCATCATACAAACTTCTTACATTCTTGTTGGAAATCTTATATCGGAAAGTTAATTAATAAGTTTTTGGTACTTCAGTGCAGTATTTTAATAATAATTTCTATTAAAGAGATCACAGCATATTCGTATTGAATAGACTTCAATACGAAACATTATTTTACACACACTTTTCTTTTAACAAAGTAGCTTATTCATAGTTAAAACGTGTCATGATTCCTTCTATTAAGTGACATATGAAATAAAAATTGAAAACTTCACGTATTAGTAAGATCTATCGTTTTATTTATAAAAACTCTGCCTAGTGATGTAGTATTTTGTGAATACTAATTTTCATATCTTTTTATTAAATCTAAAAATATAGAATGTATTGAACATTTCGCCATCAAGGAAAGTACGGGTTGATTGTTTTTTTTAAATAGTTAATTATTAATAAAATAAACAAAGCATTAGATTCAATAAGTGGTGGTTTGCTTTATGAATTTAATACATTAAAATTGACTTTAATTTTAAAGCTCCAATTGGTAAAAGGTCTGAGTGAAGTGGGAAAGTTTATTATTCACAGAGTAAATAACTCAAGTGTTATTTATATATTCACGAAGCTATTTTTTGTTACGTTTGCTTAATAGAAGTGAAATAAAAAAGGACCTTAATTTGTTTTTATTTCCTTGTATCTTTTAAAATGGAAAGATAAACCATTTTTTTTGTTGTTTTGTCTAAATGGTATTGACATATTTATCTATTTTATCATCGATGGCGGAAGTAGTTTAGGTACAAGTTAGGATAATGTTTTCGATATTTTCCTGTTTCTTAAGTTCATTATGTGATAGGGGTTAGAACTTCGACGGTTACATTCGCAGTTTAGATAATTGTTTTGACGTGTTTTAGATAAGAGAAGATAAGATTTTATTCGTAAAAAACGATGGATATGTTTACACTACACAAATCTACGTTAAATTAAGTCGTTTGGTAACTCACCAAACGTATACAAAAAATCATTATACCCTATAGTTACTTCTGGTGGAAACGTTTTAAAATTACTTTTTCTAAAATTAATTATAGTAGTTTTAAACATGTTTTGTTAACGCATCTCGAAACAAACCCGTCTATTGCATTCGTTGATCGCGGCCAAGTGTCTAACTGCGATGTTGTGCCAATAATCGACACGTGGGTGAGATGTTACACTATTAGATAAATCATTCGTGAACTGACTAATACAGAAATAGATTGAACATCTTTTGAACGCTACTAGTATTTTTTAATATGACGATGGTGTAACTTTATTTCGTTCATGGGAAATTATTCTTTGTTATATACTTGAGTCGATCATGTTAATCGCTTCAGGGAAATTTAGAATTATTATGATCTTAATTTTTAAACGGTGAGAATAGAAGTATGTAAGCAACGTGAACTCACGGTATAGACATATCTGAAGTCTTATTTTTATTAAAATATTGCAATTAAAGCCTGCTCTTATTACGAAGCGATTATGTACATTTTTTAATTTTACGTATATTATTTTAAAGTATTGGCGGTCGAGCTTTAAATAAAATCATAAAATATATACTTAATAACAATGTCAAGGGTCATTTCGTTGAACTTCACTTAAGCTTAATTGGAGTGCTGTTATAAAGACACGCCTACGTTTTAGTCGTTAGCTGGTTTATCGCTGAACGTGTATAGTTACATTGTATTACTGAGAATTGATCTTAAAATTTAGAATTTAAAGCTGCCTTAATATTTTAGTAAAAAATATGTATCAAGTTTTATATTAAATTCTAGAAGTTTCCTTTTTAAAGAAACGACAGGAATATTTATATATATATATAACTGCTAGAGGCCTTGAGAGTTCCTTCCACGAATTGAAAAATAGAAAAATGTAAAAGAGGAAACTTAGTTGTTGAATACTTGCTAGAGTTTGTATGCGAGACATTTTGACACATTTATTTTCTTTAAAAGGAACTTATTTTTGACATTCTTATAAAATGAACTATGCCTCGGTGACTCAGTGGTATCACATATTACGTACACGGTCGAGAAAATTGATATTGGGTTTTTATCAACTTGATATCAGCCCGGAGTTTGGAATTTGTGCCCGATATGGCGATAGGCTCGCCCCCCATTATATTATGGGACGAAAAAACATATGGCGAAATGTGGGTGCACTAGTTGCACCTCTGCCCACCCCTTTGGGGAATACAGGCGTGAGATATAAAATGAATTAAATCATTTCTTTCTATTTGAATACTACACTGGCATATTATTACAAGTAAATGAATACCTAAATTGTGTTATTTTTATGTTCTCAAGGTAAATACTATTTACGTCGTCAAATATATTATCACCTTTTGTCTTCTCAGTCGTCTGGTTTGTATTCAAATCTATTAAATCTAAGTCTATATAAGGTTACAGGTAATAAATAAGCGAGTTGCTGCTGAGTGCTTCCACAGCGATCGTAAAGAGTACATTCGCACTTGAGTCCATGTCGACGAACTCTGAACTGCATTTATAATAGACTAAATTATTGAAACGGAAATCTCGATTGTCATCGTAAAAGAAATAGTGTTTGTCATAGAGAAAAGTGTACATACAAATTTAAATATATTAAAAATATGGTTTTTGTCTCACTCTCACTTATAACTCAAACGATGCTTTATACTAGGTAAGTATATCTAGGGTTTACTATAAAGTCGACAAAAGAATATGGTTTGAATTTTATTAAACGAAGATGAGAATCTTTTTTAATCTTTCGTTTTAAACGGTCATTAAATGAACTATGAACAACATTTTATCATTTTCTTGTACATTACTCGTTTGCTGTTAAGAAGTGTGCTCGTGCACAATAAAACTTGAGCGGTTCGTACATCAAGCTTCTGCGATGTTAGCGGAATAAGTAATGGCCTTTCCTTAAGTAATTAGTCATGCGCAACTAAAGCTCTGCTTCCAGACACGCAATTTGATTTATACAATTACATTGCTCTCAAGAGTTTATAACACTATTAAATTGAATATGACGACTTGTTTGATAATTCGACTAGTAAAAGCACAATTTAATTTATGCTTTTGCTTTCTTCTCTTATATAATTCCTAGTTCGAGGTTGTGAAGTTAGTCATTTCAAGGAGTATCTTCTGTAGCGTTTTATGAACTCGACAGCCTCTCAATTCTTTCATGTAAATATAGCAATGGCCCAAGCCTATATTATTGAGAAACTCTCTAGCGCTCTGCTACCTCAAACCTAGCAGCACTGGATGATTTGTGACATCTATTTCTACCATCAAACAACGTCACTTTACCTACAGCTTATTAAAAATTACACATATTTAATGTAACATAAAATAATAAGCAAAGATCCAATTTTCTATCATGTAAAACTACACAAAAATGTAAAGCGTAAACACGTAAAGCGTAAAACGTCAAAGCTCTTAAAATAACTTTTAAAAATATTAATAACGTTAATAAATTTTCCCAAACACCACAGAGGCATACTCGTTTAGTGTAGAAATATCTTCTTGATGATGTGGCGCGACGAAAATAGTATCTCTGAATTGGTTTTGATTTAGTTATTTTGTTAAAAACATTATTTAGTTTTATTAGTATTACACGTTGTAAACGATTACTCGCCTGCAATTGTATTAAATCTCTCAACTCACCGCATGTTAGATATTCAAATATATAATCGTTTGAATTGTGTTTGAATTATAAATATATTGTTATTGATACATTTTCGTTAACCGCTTAGTAGTTAAGATTATTAAATGCCAGCCACTGAGACCAAAGTAAATAGAATGTGTATGTTTTTTTTCTCCAATAGTAAAGATCCTTGAAGTAATATAATATAACATTTTTTTTCATCATTCCGACTTAGCTTTTAAGTTTGTCTTTGGATATAGTTCACGATAATATTGGAATGGTGGATTCGAACCCACAACCAAGTTGTACATGTTTCATATATTCTAGATGGTTATATATATAGGGAAATATATAGGGAAATTTTATATATTCTAGATAAAATTCTAAATTTCATATATTCTAGATGGTTATAGATAGGGAATGCCCTATCTATAACCATCTAGAATATATGAAATTTAGGCGTATTCTATTTATTATAACTACCACTAATTGAAATAGAATGTTCACTTCTGAAACATGAAATTGCTTTTATTTCTATATTATAATACATTGTCAAAAACAGAAATTTCGTTGTAAAATATTATGAGTAATATAACGTATTGATAATGTGGAAAATACAGAGTAAGTATTTTGGATCAAATTTTTATATTTAGCTGCAGATTTTATTTTTAAAACAATATGGACACGAACATTCTGTTGCAAATGTAACATCATTTCAAGTTATTACAGAATTAATCTGTGATTAAATCTCTCGTGTTAATTTATAGTTAATAGGATTTACACGCCAATAATTCCTTCTCGTTTATTTCGGCGCCATGGGAAGTTAGTTCTAACAATCGTGATACATTTTGCTTCTACATCAATTATTCTTGAATCAAATATTACATTAATAATTATGTAAAATTTAACTTTTATTTTTATGCAGCAATGTACACGATGGTATTACCTTACTAGCATTTTATAATTATTATATAACGCAATCTTTACTTAACGTTTCTTTGGTATGCTTTAAACTACTAACCGATGAAAAAACTTGTTTTAAAGCGTGATATGTAATGTAATGAATTAATTATATAAATTTCTTTTGTTGAAAAATTATTATGGCATATATTTATTCTGTTCAGGTCCGTTTTAAAAATATACACCTTGTTATGCTGTAATTTGTAATTAATTCAAATTTGCCAATCCTGCTAGACACACACACGGTAAAATATTAAATGGTACAATATAATGTTTTAAAACAACTTTAGTTAGCGTTCTGAATTCATTGAAATTTTATACGAGCATGTGATCGGTCATGTATGTGCTCAAATAACCGTTTATACAATTGAGTGCTCGTCGGCTGGCGGTTTAAGTATTGGCTTAAACTGTTGGTATTATCCATTTTGTGCAACTAGGCCGCTTCATGTCATATATTATCAAGTAACTTTTCTCATATACATTTCTACTGATGAACTTCACTAAGAATTATAATTTGTCATGGTCTTTATCAACCAATACCAATTTGTATGGGGCTTACGGATACGATGTAAATAAATACAATATTTCTGGTAGTAGTTCACAGACATTATCGGCTCTTAGTTAAAGTTACAAAGCACTGGGTCTCAAAACAATTATATTGAATTATTATTAATTCGTTGAGAAGTGCTTAATGTTCATTAGTGTGAACTAATATTGAACATTCTCAGGAGGTTTGCTTTGAAGTGCAATTAAGATCTCCATAATTACAAGCGTACGGAATCACAAAAGAGTAATTGTATACAGTTATGAAGATATTACATCTAAACTTGATAAGACCTGATATATATAT
>JAABKM020000029.1:4741920-4755358 GCA_016277805.2 Papilio aristodemus | reverse complement strand
ACACAAACATCATATATATACAACATTTAAAATAAAATAAGTTACAGTATAAATATTCTTATATAATGACAATGATATATTTACAAGTATATTCTACTAAAACTATATTTTAAAACAATACATGTGTAGTGTATAAGAATAGGATCAAATTCTGGTAAAATTCATTATTTGTCTACAGAACAATAAATCACACAAATACTAACTTAATTTGTTCGACGTATCACTGTAAAAGAAAACCACTCAATATCTATCTAGGAACAGATTAAGAAATAGAATACGGCGTTCGTACTGGATATAAAATGCAAAGTTTACTCTTTGGATTCGAAACAGACGATATCATGGCACAGCGATTGTGTGGCATGCTTCGAAATAAAAGGTCCATGTTCGATTGGAGGTAATTGTTTAGTACATAAGAGTTGACGAATCATCACGCCTTTACACACCTCGCTAAACAATACACCCATATTCAATTTGGAGAAATCTCAGATTTATTTTCGTAGAATTAGAGGTAAGATATTAAATCATTTAACTTATTTTCTACGTATTATGCTATGTAAAACTCTAAAAATGCATTAAATGGTGTATCAAAAATATTGGTCATATCATCTTTATTCCTTTTAAATACTCTCGTTAGTTACGTAATTGATTAAACAAAAGTAATTAAACTAATTAAATAGCACAATACACTAAACATAGGTATGAAAACTGAATTGATTCAATTTGCTTTAGCGTTCGGTCCAATAAACGAACAAAGAGTAGTCGCAATTTTCAATTTTGATAGAATTTCGTCAATTGAAACGTGGTAGACCACAGAAGCTTAACTGCCTGCATGAATAGTTCGTTATAATAGCGAAAAGTTCATGGCTTCCATGGTCCATATTTCAAGTGATCTGTAATATAACGAACTAATCAGTGCCTTATTATTGACTAACTGTTTAAATTCGCTATAATATGCTAAATAAATAGATGTGATTGAGTTGATTTGAGAAAATAGATTAGAGATCTATTATTTTTTTATATTAATAATTCAGCAATTTTACAAACTTCCTTGACATTTTATAATAGTATAAATCATTAAAAATTATGAATGGTGAATAATTACTTATTAATTCATCAACCGTATCTATATTCCAATGAAAATTTCGTAAGGACTGATTTTGGACTAATATAGTCCTTTGATCTTCGGGTAATGATTCGGGTAATAATTCGGGTAAATGTATGAGGCCATATCATACATTTGCTTGACGTCACCCTGATTAGGTAAAATAAATGGAGAATGCTCTCACCTCGTCAATATTCATTCCTCTAACAACGACAGGAACTCTTTTATAAAAGCTTTCAATAAATTTAGCTATCTTTTATATCTTTTAAATTTACTGTCTTAGTGTAGTCTTAAGTGTTTTCTTTAGCACTTTAACAGAGAAGTTTGTCTCATGATTTGTTAGACGCCTTGCTTACAGTTCTAAAATCTTTTAAGTAATTTTTTCCATAAATAAAAGCCTTGTAATCTTTTCGTTTTATTGCTTCTCTTATTATTATAATGTAAAAATATATATTTTGATAAAATGCAAGAACATAGGACACGTAAAGACTGCATTTTGATCTCTGAATACAGGCACAGACTGGAATATTATGTTAACTTAGAATTTTTCGGATCGTGCAATGTATTTTTTGCTTTGAATGGCCACAAATAAACTATAGTTGACTATTATAAATCAGCGACAGGATCTTATAAACTTTTCATTGAACAATATAGTTTGGTTTAAACTATGAAAAAGTCCTCATCCAATTGTTTCAATAGATAATTATTTTTAAGTAACTGCAATTCATTTTCCGCTTTATTTTCTGTTCCGCTTCCATTTGAAAGAACTTATTAATATTTTATTCATGTCTAATTCAAATTGTTTCAAATAAGTATTATTTATAGTGAAAACGTGTGCTTTATTAGTAACATATTTCAAAAGCGATCTGTTATTTCTCTCGTGTGATCTTAAATAATATGAGAATGAAAATTCCGCTTGACTTGCAGTCTTCGTTTTTTAAACTTAAACTAATTTATTAAGATGATTATGATGCAAATATCCATTCCGTTTCACTAATGAGTAGCCAGTCAGTCAGTTTAATGTTCCTCACAAAGTATATAGTAATTCGATTAACCTCCTTTCCTATTTAGAACTGAGGGGTTATAAGGTGGTATCGTCCCCACATTCATCACCAGAAACTAATAAATGTGTGTAAATATTTAGGTAAATATTGATTTTTTATCTCTAAAGTAATTTTTATACTAAATATTCTATACCACACGTGTCACTCGTATAACTGTATATAATTATTTTATATATAATCTTTCACCTTTCAGCTTTTTATTTTTCGAACCGGCTAGCTACTGATTAATCGGAAATGGAAGATACAACAAGCGTATTTCCCACCCGTCCATTTATGAAATTATAGTGCGCTTTTCGCTGGAAAATTTGAAAATGAATAACCGCCGCAACCAGCTTTTGTATGAAATTATACAAAAGCGGTTTGATGTTCAAAGCGTGCTTTAAGATATTTTATTATTAGAATGACAATTTCTAAAACTAATTTTGGATAAAAAGATTCAAAGGTAAACCAAACATCTGAACAAAGTCAGGATCTTGTTCAAACACTAAATAGCTAAGTTAAAATTATTTCTTTTTAATAAAATACAACACAATTGAAGGTTAAAGGTTTCCAATAATATTAAGTGATGGACACTGGCACCTCGATTCTTTAACTCATAATGTCACGGAAGGATTGTGAATTTTGTTTATTTACAATCAGACGAAATAAAATGAGAATGATGTCTTGTGTTAAACTTAAGAAACTTATTGTTTTTTGATAAACAATTTTAATAATTTTCCATTCCAATGTGTGTAAAATCAGTTCATTTTATAACGATTTGACTTCGACAGTTCATAAATTGTCATAAAATTTTAACCGATTCAGTAATTTCACACTTTGCTAACAGTTTAATAATGATCTAGTCCGATTAGAAGCTGACTAAGTTCATAATTGGTCGGTGACTTGTATAAACATATAATCAGAGTGGACACGTCCCTGCTGTTTAAACAAAAGGGTCGTGTCTCTGTCACTTGTGACATTGACATTTGTTTACTTTAACGGCAACACGTTACGCCATACAACCGCGCGGCATACTATTGAAATTATAGTTAAGTAAACGTCGCTAACAATTTCAAGTAATATTATAATAATGCCACAGTATGGAATTATACCAAAGCGATTTACATAAAATATGCATTTATTGACGGCGCGTAGGTTGAAATTATTGTTAGAAAACACGTACATATTGTGAAACTCGATGAAATCATATCTATTTCAAAATATTTAACAACTTGCATTATGTTCTCGTCAAGTGTAACCAGTAATTATTTTTATATATCAGATTTTGTATAACGATTGAGTTTTATACGTTTCAAGAACCATCGATGGACGATTGATTTTTACTAAACATAAGTTACAAGATTTCGTGTTTCCAAGCCGAAATATATGGTTACAATCGCTAACTATGCTGTTTACGTTGTTAGCCATTGTATGTTTCTAGAAGACAGACGTAGCCGAGTACAAAGTGCGTATGTTTCTATTGTTTTTTTTTTTCACATATGACTTGCAGAAAAATTTGAATAGTTTATACGCTCGTAAGAATACAATTTTGGAGAAAAAATACTTAATCATTGACATAATCCATAATCACACTCTAAAAAATAATTCAAATATAATTATATCTCAAAAATGAGTGTAGCCGTTTAGGCAAAGAAAGGTCAAATTAGAATGAACCAAAACGCACATACACGTCAAAAACAAACAACATACTCTCCTGGGAGAGTCGAGTTAAAAATTCTTTAATCAAACATTAAAGCATAATAAGTAAAAACAGTGACCTTACAGAATGACCTTAAATTTCTAATATAAAAACAACAAAATGTCTTTCCTTATCACACAACAACACTATTATATTATTATATATTATCAGCAACACTAAATAATCGTGTTCGTTAAAGAACGTTCTAACCTAAATCCGGTAGGAATGTAAAGACCCTTTCTCGGACATTGTAAAGTTGTAACAATAACGAGACAAGATTGTTACTCAACTATTCGAATACTAGGAAAATATTTAGTGTCACGTAACAATGTCATCGGTTTCGCGTTTACAATTCCTTTTGTGAGGTACACAAGTTGTCGCTAATGAATGAGACTGTTCAACCGTAACCGGCGACTGAAAGAATGGACTCGTTAACTCCGAGCCCGCTCATAAATCAACGCGACCTTTATATTAGTCTCGTCTACAAATGGCAAACACTTTCAGTAATATTCAAAACTAAGCTACACCGTCTTTTCGTGCATATACGACTTTAGTTTATAGACGTGAAATTGCAATTAAATGTAGACTTTGTAAGTTCATATTTGATTTATGTTACAAGTGTATGTCAGTTTATATAATATGAATTTATAATTATTGACACGGTTTTCAGTGCCATGTTCTAATTTCTATTGGAGAAATATCAGTATTACATTACAACAAAGTATAGGTATATCAAATGTTTTTGAGTTTTATCAATAAGAAAACACATTTAAATATTTAATTTCCTAAAAAAAAATTTGTCGAATACATATATTAATATTCGGCAATATTTTGTTGAAAACACAAAGAATATTAATTATGTATTTTCCGTGCCACCTTGTTCACACATATCATTTAGTATTCAAGGTTGTGCATAAATTAATTATCTTTTACTGTTTTCGAACAAAACGACTATTAAGTTACTGGTAAATATTCTATGAATAAAAACATCGCGCATTTTAGTTTTCACTTCTTAGACACCGCTAAGTAGATAGAGCAAAGTTCTCGCGTATAGTCTAAGAGCAAACTTACTAACATCCTGAACCATACGAGCATGTGTTTATGTAATACATCAGCTTTAATAAAATTTGAAATAATCTAAATCATTGACGATGAATATTACGCCAAAGAGAATATGCTATTTTACCATTGGTCAAGCATTTATTTGAAACGATTCAGGTTTTTTTACATTTAAAAAGAGAATCGGGGTTTGGCCACCAAATGTTAAAATTTCTTATAAAATCAGACTTATTAAAATGAGTGAAAACTGTTTTGTGATCAACCCCATTTTCTTTATCTATATCGAATATACTGTACCGATCTTGCGCCAATCTAAGAATTAAAAGGAAGTATTACATAAATAAAAAACATTGATTTTATATGATCAATTTAATCTTTTATAGACAAGTTTACGTTGGTAAAATTTCTAAGTAATAGATTATTAGAAAATGCAATGCATTTTTAGTTTGCAAATGATAATTCTAAAATACTTTTAATTACGTCATCAACTTTGTATTCATACTTGCCGGTATACGCATGTTTCATTTATATATTTACACTCTGAGCGAAATATGTAAAAATTCTAGTTTAAAATTTTACTTTTTCAAAAATGTTCGTGAGAATTCAGCGGTTTTAAATTTTTAAACCACATTTCATTCATGCCCCAACGCCTAGAAGTGAATCAAATTTTTTCCGCACAGATTTTTTCGTGCTGCTCACACCAGTTTTGAACGCTGTATAGTGTAGCCGCGAACTCAAATTTTTACTGCTCGCTTTTCGCTACACTGAAACAAAGAACTATAAATTTGTTATATTTTCATTAAAAAGTATGTAGCGGTCATGAAATGTGGTGTCAAATGAGTTAATGTCACGAAGCTCTATACAGGGTACTGACTACCATATTTATTATCAACTGAACTCTTTTTATGGTGTGTAAATTTTTAATAATTATTATTTGGATTCTTAGCTCATAACTGAAATTGTAAACTTAAAGTAATAAGTATCGAGAATCATACAAATGAAAAAAAAATGAATTATGAATTATGAAAAATGAAAAACCGACGTACATAAGGTAATTTTATATTTTTAATTAAATCATACAATTATTATAGAGAAAAGCTTTACTTAGTCTAAGTCTGAGTTAACTGAAACCACAAGCAGGAAGCACCTTCAGTGACGGTGCAGTGCGGTTAACAGGTTTCCTTAGAGTTCCAGGAAGTAACTTACATATATAGATTGGTATGCTAGCTAACTAGTTACATAGATTTTGCAAGTAAATTGTAACTCAATTATTCACAATACTGTTTTTGTTCATACCTTTGCATTCAGTCATGTCAGTGTTTTTATAAGTAAATGATATTTGTTGATTGTTAGCAAATTTTACAAAGTAAACATTAAATAGAAAATTTATCTTGAAATAAAAATAAAAATGCCTATAGCAAAAATGTTATTGTAGAACATGAGGTCGTGAGTTTGAATACCATATTCGATTTTCCTTTGTGAATCATCTCCTCGAATATGTTTGACATAATTACCTTTTATAGACTTCTGCCAAAAAATTAAAACAAATATTAAACTGAATACAAATAAAGTATATGTAAACGTATAACATGTATGTTAATTCATAATATTGATTTGTTTACAGTTATGTTGTCAATCCGTGCAATGTAAGCCGTGTAAGCTAGGATTAATTTGATGTCCGAATCATTAAATCGGGATTAAATATCAATTATAATCATGATTGTTGCTTAATTAAATAATACGATTCATAATCAATTTAATATATATTAATGACTGTCTTGGTGGCAAATTGTATTTTAGTACGGCTGTAATGCTGAGGTCTCGAGTTCGAACTCAGAGTCGGGCAAAGTGATATTGGATTTCTTCAAATAAATTCAACCATATATATATATAACGCGTTTGCCTTTTACTATAAAAAGAATATTTCAAGAAAATAGATTAATTCATCACGCGTCAATGTCAAATACCGTGATTGATGAGCGCTAGTACTGGACCAAAGTTTAGTTGCTTGCGTGCGAATTACATAACTTTACAAAAATTAAAACACCATACCATACCATTCACGAAATTCTGATTAAGAGAAAAGATGTTTAGTTTTTATTATATTTCAGCGATCTTAAAACTGAAAGCTTAATAATACTTTATAAAAATAAGCATAACACGTTGGTATTGGTATTCATAAAATTATGTACATTGAAGATCTATTTATCATGTTATGATCATAATCGTTCAAAATATTGAGACTTTATCATTGTGCATTTAATTTAAGAATAAAGAAAAACAGAAAGAGAGAGAAGAAAAAGAAGAAAGATATTTAAGAATAACAAGAGTAGCAACGATGGGAATACATTGTTATTAGACCATCATCACTCTTAAAGGTTACGTAAAAATACTAATGGACCCAGAAAACGTCTTATAAGACTTTTGTCTTAAGTGCCATTTGTGCATTCAGATAACGTGTTTTCTTTATACATCGAGTAATTAAAAAAATCAACTTGCAACCCGATGATAATGTCACCTACTGAGAACGTTTGTTTTTAATCATTGAACTTACGTTGATGTTTAAAAGATGTTAAATAAAAATATGTACATATGTCATTTTTATTCTATTTAGTGTAAATTTATTTGAAAAGTAAGTCTATTGAAAAATGTGAGCCTCTTTCTTTGAACACAGACAATGAAATATATCCGATGCAAAGTTTCTAGTGCACTAAGCAAATAAAGAAATGAAGAATAGAATGATACGACAAACAGATGTGGTTCGGAACAGCTTTTGTATATTTATCTTCTATATATCCAGAGATGTCGCGGATAGAAATTAATAATTGCTTCGTTTGGATCGTCTTGTAGACACCTGCTTCAAGGGCTTAGTTTCGCTGAGAACGCATTTAGCATTACTACGGTGAAAAAGGCTTTTTTCTCTATAATTTAGCCATCAAGGTTTTAATGCAAATAGTACTACGTAATATTAACCGCTAAACTCGATGCAGACTAAATGACAATTAGATTTTTCAATTCAACATCAACCCGGAGGCTGGAATTTGTGGCCAATATGCTGATATGCTCACCCCCTATCCTCTGTCTTCTCATGGAGTGGACGAATACGGCGAAAAATTGATGAACTAATCATACCGCTAAATATCCCTTCGGGGAACACAGAAGTGAGTGTGAGTATATTTAGCCTGTCACGACAACATTATACAATAAAACCAGTATCACATACCATAACGTTTATCTAGTTCTAAACGTATTCGCCGACTTCTTTTATTTCCTGCCGCGGGCATTTATCGCACGTTGCACGCGACAGTCCGCGTTATTAATAGCTCAGGAGTGCAAGTTTATTTCCAACGATTTAAACGTTGCATATAGAAGCATCCCCCGTAGACCCGGCTTACGGCACGTACAAATTACCATACTCTACATGCTTGAAAGGTAACAAGCAATCGCGTTTGTTCCATTTAATTGGGTTTTAGTCCCTTGACAGGATTGCTTTATAGATTAAGTACGGGGGCATCTAATGACTTCGAACTTATGTGGCAGAGATATCTTTTCCTTAATTATTTGTGTAATTAAAGTGAAGTTTTATGAAATAATGAAGGGAATTAGTTTGATGAAGCTATAACGTTTATTTGAACGCATTAATCTCAGAGATTACTTTTTTTGATTTGTTTAGATTGATTTGTTTCCTTATCTTTTTGTGCCACGCCCCACCTTAGCCTTTCTATAATTCTTACGCCCTCTCCTCCCCCCCCGCACGTAACATACGTAATTTATAATATTAAAAAAAATTAATCACTTAAGAATATTAAATGATAGGTTTTGGGTCACTAGAAAATTGTTAACGAAACACATTAATTTCAAAACATATGTTATAAAAGAGAGTAAAAGGATGCAACTCTTACTGAGTGCATTTTCGAATTGCCCCCCTTTAACAATTACATTGCCCCCTGTGGGGCGTGGGTCCCACTTTAAGAAACACTGATGTAGATGTAAAATTGCTAAACTACTACATTCAAAGGTTGTTTTCTTATTTAGAGTTATTTCTAGGATAAGTCTAATAATTTGTTGAGACGATAATCGCACTATAAAAACGTAAGGAAATTCCAGAATATTAGATAATTGAATAATAATTCCAAATAATAATAAAAGTTAAACCCCTCTTTGAGGTCCAGAAGTGTCAGAGATTAATCAGAGCAACAGCTGACGACATTGATGCTGAACTTTTAACCTTTTAATTTTTACTATCCATTAAATTAATCACCGTTTTGATGAGACCATAAACAACCATCAATTTTATATATTGAATCTAGAGCTACACGGCTCGTTTATTAAATTTGACGTTGAAATCTTTGAAACAGATGAGCTGTTTCATAATGTTTTATATTTACGCTACAAATACTCTTGTCCTATGTCCAACTGTTATTTATGTAACATGTGTTTGTCACAAGCAAAATGAAGAAAATTTTCTGAAGATACTATAATAATAACTATGACAATGACAAATTAATTCCAACATCTGATCGGTGTCTGTGTGTGATCTGGCTTCATGTAAGAGTTAAATAAAGATTTAATTAGTAATAACGGCAATTAATATTAAGAACTTTATACGACATTCCAATTAAGACATTTGTTACTACAGAATAAAAAACCAAGTTTTTGCTGCAAAATAAGAATAAAACAGTTGAAAATAAAACAATAAACAAAATCCGAAGTCTTTCTGCTGTAGAAGGGTAGGTTGATATTACGGATTTTCACTCAATACGGTCCTGAAAAACTTTTCCCATTTCTGCTCTTTTTCTTTCGGTATCCGAAATATATTTTTTTTTGTATATCGTCAGTCTAGCAATATATCGGTTTAAGTTTAATACGGCGTAACAAAAAGCGAAAGCTGTGTTCGAATCAAAGATTAGAGTAATGGAATCGGTATTATGTTTAAATTGATTATTAAGATAGAATACTTGTGAAATAATGTGTTCAATATCATTACAATAATAGGTCCGTAAAGGTCATTCAACAATGTACATTTCTGTAAATTATACACCAAGAAACTCATTTTATGGACCCGTAACGAAACTTCCATCATAACATTTCGACTCCAAATTATGCTGAGCACGCTATGTTTAACCTTGTAGGTTGATTTTATCAGAATATATTCATATTTTCATAAATAAGGTTAAAGAATAAGACGGCATACAAATACCGGAGACGCTAGAATCTTTTCAATTTAATACAAGAGCTCTTCTGATATTTCAATAGAAATTTATTCATTTATTTTATTGGTAGCTGCATTTTCATAATGAGGGAAAAATGAAATAAACTTTTATGTAACGGAAAGGCGAAAGATAATTTATATCGTATTCGTGTTTCAACATTAACGAGGTCTGTAACAATAAGTTAATAGACAGTAAACTAAATAGAGTTCTTTAAAGTCTTTACTCGGTGCGTTTTTAAATATGATTTCTAGAAAAAACACTTTTTGCATAAAATATGACTCATTATGTTATATTATTTTAACTGAATAACCCATTTGCTACTAAATACGTAATTGCGACACGAAGAGTGTGAAAGATAAGGACACAAGTGGTCACGTTTTTTGGCACTAAAATTTTACGACTTCCACTATTGCGCCCTGTTATCTTTATTACTGTTATTTAATATGCATGTTCAACCGGAAATATCGCGTAACTGAATTTTCATAGTAATGAAAGAATATATGTACATAGTAAACTTCAAGAATGTTCATTAAAAATATTTACGAATTTACAAGTCTAAATTTATTATACAATTTTTATTCTGTTAGTAATAAAACATTTAAGGCTAGTGTTGATAAAAAAATAAATGAAAGATAGTTTAACCCTAAAAATCAAGTCTTGTTTCTAACTCAGAATCTAACAATAAACTTAACAAATTCAGAATTTCTTTAATTTTTTTTAATAACTATTGCATTTAGTTCTGAACACTGTGTGTCGGAGTAAAGTTATCCTGTATTGTACCTTACATCAGCTGATGTCTTAAATCATTTTGACGAAGGTATATGAGAACTGTGTAGAATTGTATTTAAAATTGTTCACTCTTATAAATATTGTAATGGATAATTATCATTTAGCGTAATATTCTTCCCGGTTTATAGGCCCACAATACCGCTTTAAAGTTTTATGTCGGCTCTTTATAACAAATTTAATTAATCGCTACTTCAAATCAACAATTATCAGTGTCATTGGCACTTGGAAATCAACTTTATTCGCCTCATTAGTATAAAATATGTATAAAACAGTAAATCGGAAAATCTCGTTTAAACTTTAAATTGAATACATGCGCATGCGTTTAATGGAAGGTGAAATAAATACCTCGGGGCCGCGCCGATAGGCATCAAGCGAGAAACGAACTAGCATCGCGTGTTGCCACACTGCATTTTCCTAGTAAATGTTTTTACTCTACAATACTAGTACAACTAGTACGAAACTCCTATACCAGTATAAGGTCACGTTACGTAAATAAATCTAAGCTTACCGCCATAGAGCCGCGCGGAAAGCACCACCCCTTGTAATTGATGTACTGGAAGATAATATCTATTGATAGAATATTTTTAGACTACGGTATTTACCGTACCGTAAAAAACGTCTTTAGTAAGGATTGTTTTTATTTTTTTTTTATTTTTTTTGTTCATGGTACTGAACTGATACTGTAATTACAGCTTTAAGTTCGTATTGGATTTTCTGTGGCTGTTACGAGTACTTTTAAATATCAAAATCACTAGCTGATATCAACTGAAAGGTAATCGTAAAACACATAAATTGCTACACAAAATGTATAGAACAAACTTAACTTATTCTAATCGATTGATTTGGCCGCCGCCCTGGCCCGCTACAATTAGTTAGTATCAAGGTTTTTAGTTAATAGAATCTGGAGCAATTTGCGGAAATTGCAACACTTGCGCTAAAATGAACATTAATGAACGTCAGGGGTTCAGTTAATCAAAAGTTCGCGCTATTTAAGGTATCCAAGGTTAAGCAAGAATGTATGGTAAGTAATACATGAATTATGTATTTTGTGAGGTTATATAGTAGAAAAATGATAAACGGGAGATCTGAAAAATATGAAAATCTATGGAAATGAAACTGTATCCTTCATTTCTTGTATGATATAACAATTAAAAACTTTACTGTTAAATTACTTTACAATTCAGAAGTAATATGAGAAGACTAAAAATAAACTAAAATATCGATTTTTGAGTTTGCATTGATAATGACTCGATGCGTTACAATCACATTGCCATCACCATCTCTATTCACGATTTAATAATCATTTTGTATTACAACACATTGTGTTGAGCACAAAATGCTAGTAACTAACGATAAGTCGTAAATGGGTGAACGATGAAGATGGATCTTATGAAGCGAAATTAACTTTGGTTGATGTGCAAACATATAGAGGTAATAGTTCATTTTATTAGAACTGTTTATCATTCACAATTTGGATGTAGCGTAATTTGAACATTATGTTTTACTGACGTAAATCCGTCCGATAAGCAGCCAGTAAGTGGCGTTTGGGATAGGGTCTGGAAAACTTTCTTCGACTTTATTATTCTAATATTTCCGTTCGTTCTTTTTTGCGTAAACATATTATGGAATTCCTTTATGTATGAAATCCGTAATATATTTACGTCAAAATGAAGGTCATAAATGTAAGTCAGTACTTACATTTATATTGAAATTGATATTCAAAAAGATTTCTAAATCAAATCATTAATAATCTGAATCACTGTGAACAGTATGGCGTATAAAATTCTCTTCACAAAAACTGAGCTAAGTTTAGCTCAGCCTGAGCCAATTTTTTAGCATCCTCGTTTCTTAACATAAAAAAATATAAAGTGTAATATACTCATATAAAAGATAGAGAAATTGGGTATTCTATTTAAATAAAGATTTCCTTCAAACATCTGTAACGTTTCTCGAGCAACGAAACTAATGGAGGAAGTTTAGTAATTCATCTCTTAAACGACGTGTTCCGATTTCTCTATATGTAACATATCTCATGCCTGTATTCCCCGAAGGGGTAGGCAGAGGTGCAACAAGTGTACCCATATTTCGCCATATGTTTTTCCGCCCCATAAAGCGATAGGGGGCGAGCCTCTCGCCATATTGGGTATAAATTCCGAACTCCGGTCTAATATCAAGTTGAAAAACCCAGTGTCATTTTTCCCGACCCGGGAATAGAACCCACGACCCAACTGTTGCCAGCCATACCGTGTACTTAATATATGATACCACTGGGCCACTGAGGCAGTTCTCTATATAAATATATTCTAAGAACAGTGTTATCATATTTGATTAAAATCCTATACTAACTTGAACTTTGCAGATTAAATGGGAAATAATGTTATTCTATGCACAAAGGCTTTATTTAAAGTGATTATTTGTTGACTTAAGATCCTGTTTTTCGGAAAATATTTAGAATTATAGTAAGATTCTTCATTTCATTAAACAAACTGAGATTTATAAGTGTCACGAATCCTCTTAAAATTAAAAAGTGATA
>JAABKM020000029.1:4709222-4731295 GCA_016277805.2 Papilio aristodemus | reverse complement strand
AACTATCAATAAAATTCTTGTAAAAGACACAATATGACGGACAAACATTGTAATACGAGTATCTGACATCTTTCCCGAGACGAAAATAAACGTCTGAAGATTGGAGCGACTAGAATTCTGCTGACTAATCTCTTATCAAATATATCGAAAAATTTATCAAGAAAGTTTCAAATAGCAATCTCAAAATGTGATATTTTTAATATGCTAATGAAACGTTCTGTTTTATTTGTTTCTGCTTCGAATATTTTTAATGACCCAATTTCAAAACATATATAAAATATAATAATGTCTTTATGACTACTACTATTATATAATAAAATAATATTTAAGTCGGATGATGTCAGAGAGTTTTGTCTCCTCAAATTGTCTAGAGTCCAGAGTTACCGATGTTTAAGAATCTGTAATGAAATAAAGTAATAAAAACATAGGAATAAAAGTAAATAATAAAGGAAAGGGATATGGGTAGGGAATGGAAATAAACCTGCAGTAACCTTACACATAAATACTTCGTTCCCGAATTCTGTAAGATCTTAGTATACAAATCCATATAACAGGTTGTCAAATATTTCCGCGAATTTCGGCGTTAGTGAACTCCATGTTTATACGTCTATAACTGTTGAACGCAATATCCAAACTAATCATGCATAGCGTCGTTTTGTAGGTTATGTCAAAACCTTTCAAATTATGTATAGTATTGCCAGATACGAGCTCTGTAGTGCTTTGTACATAGCCGCGAAATTAAAAGACAAAAAAGCGGAAGGGACATATTTGACAACCTTTTATTTAACAACCAAGCTGTTGTATCCTTCATTATACTGGTTACGACGTATGCAATTTACAAGTTTTATACAAGCATTGTTCTTGCCTGTTACCTTTAAAGTTTCCGCAATCTTTGTCACCAACGTGTGTTTGCTTTGACCAAGTGACCTGTACCGACTATATAGTATGCTTAAGTATATAATTCTGCAGTTGTTGGTGCAGACGAGCCTCGATCAATACCACGGTGGCCGCTGTCCTTGTTGTTATTTGGTAAAAGCGTTCAGTGCATCGATCGCACGGCATGCTGTACAATAAATCGAGTTGAAGTTCCCTGCTTTTTATAAGTAGTAATGTTTTAATTAAATTAAGCAAATAATTATTACATAAAAACATGGCTAACTAATAATTGCAGCTATCAGGTAAACGACAAATATTCAAGCAGACATTTGAGGTTAACATTTAAATTGATTTTTCTTTTTTAGTAGGAAATAAAAAAAGAAAATTTTCTTCCTTTATTTTTCGTAGGTTAATTTTAAATGATTATGTCATCGGTATCTAAAAAGCTTAGGTAATATTTTAATATCTTCTAAAATATAACCCATTTTTAATATTCCTTATATTGTGGTACAGCAAAGACTGCGTCGATCGAAATGTCGTCGCTTTGACTCTTTACTATATATATGCTGCAGATTTATGTTTCGAATCATAATATCATTCACTACCATTGATAATGTAATGCAAAACATTAGTGAGTGTCGAACACATTTATCAATGGCGCGGTAAGTATGATGCAGTTATGTGTACACAGGTGGTTAGCGAGCAATGAAAATAATATAACATGTGGCTAACTGATGCCGTAATGTTACAGTTATTCAATAATATTACATTTAAATATTTAGGTTTGAAATTCATGATGAAATAAAAGAACGATAACAAAAGTAAATATAATAAGGAATAAATGACGGGTATTCAATCTGAAAAATAAAATGTTTATTTATGTATCGATGCAGCTGTAACAATATGTATTACTTAGATTAATATAAATGAAGTAACATCTAAGTTATAATACATTTATTTACTTGTTAACATCAAAGATATTAACAATTACACAAATTATATCTTTGAATGTACACACGATAATAGTACACATTAGTCATTTAGAACAGACTAATCGTGTTTCGAAATTACGTCAACGAACTGTGCTGTTGTACGTTGATTTAAATAGATTAAATTGAATTTGTTATACGAATGATAAGATAATAAAATGTAAGTAAACAATCTTACGGACTAAGCAACGGACTTGGTCTATATTTTATCTCAACATATAAGCTTTAAATCGTATATTGTAACGTCTCATCCAGCAAAATTTTTAGTCTGCTAAGACCTTGCTAGTTCTTACACTCTTATATTCTTTATAGGAATAATCTCTTCAGATCTTTTCTATTATCTACTTTTCTAGGCTTTTGTTCACGCCCCTTAAGTGACGAGCCATCTTAAGTCCATCTGAAGGACTTGATAGAATACTGAAGTATCGTCTCGTAGATTTAAATTTAGTTGGATAGTTAATTGAAAGTTTTGTATTAGAGTTATTGTAAATTTTACTAATAATATTTTTAACCAGTTATATTAAACTTAAGCTAGTCGGAGAATTTGGTACTATCGCGTGACAGGTTAAAACCCACTGTCTTGCATTTACCAGCTTTATACTTCATTGGTGTTAACAATGAGACTGTTGAATCTTTAAGTACAAATAGTCATTATATTAGTGGGGTCTCGGGTTTGAATTCTGGGTCGAGCAAAAGCGATATTTGGGTTCTATTTAATATTGGCTGGAGTTTGGAACTCGTGCCCAATATGGCGAAAGGCTCGTCACCTATAAAATCATGGGACGGAAAAACATGGGTGCCCTAGATGCACTTCTGTTTAGCCGTTCAGGAAATACAGACATGAGATATGTTTTTTAAGTTTAATTATTTTCTTACTTTATTAATTTTTCAAAAGATATGAATAATACAATACAATACTTTCACTTTGCAGCGTCTTTTATTAATTAAGGTTAGTACACATATACGTCCATTCTGTGTTGCAGCACACTTGGCCCGACCTGATGGAGCTTAAGCTCTTATCCGCTTTGATTGTGACAGAAGACCCACATCCGTTAAAGGATTTAGCTTGGCTTTGGACGTCGCTTTACAATCTCAATGTTTATATATTTGAACTATAAAGATTTATTAATATTTTTCATTTAGTAACGCGTTTTAGTTATATTTTATAGTTTCACTTTTAGTGCTGCGAGGTTTTTTCACGGCTAAATGTAAATTAAAACACTATTATTATAGAAAACACGGTAAATTCATACAAATCATAAATACCTCAGTCTCACGGTTAAGAAAAATATTTAATATACGTTATGTATATGTAAAATTTTCCTGACCTGGTTCCGCTTCAATATTTTTCTTTCAAAGAGCTATCCTACTTTCGACACTCCAAGCGTAAACTAACCAAGTCTTAAAATCTCCGTTAAAATTAATGGTGAACTAGATACGAAAATAAAAAATATTTATTTGGTATGAGAAACCAAAGTGTAATAAAAATAGATCTAACCGGGACAAATATATTTATTAACATGTTTGTATTAAAAAAACTCGTGATATTATATCAAACATACACAGAATAAATGTATTTCAGATATGAATGTAAAAAGTTTAACAGTATTTGAACAAGCAGTAGAAGCGGACTTCTTTTCTGTTCACCAAACATTAAGTGATATCTACCCACACACATACAATTGCAACTTGCCAATGAGTTGCAGCGTTGCCTCAGTAGTAAGAAAATTATTTTTCCCGACCCCAAGCAAATCAATTCCTCTTTTCATTTCGATACCTTATATTTCAACACATATTAGAACAAAATAAATTTACTTCATTATCTTGCTTGTGGTAACATATTATGTTATACAATAAAGAACATATAGAAAAAGTTATCTTTACCGCAATGTGTTAAAAGAATGTGACAACACATCATATAAATAACATAACCTCTGGTATAAATCTAAACGCTCGATAAGAGCATTTAGAATGTATATTAGCCAGTGATTAATATTGCGTGGCGCTCTAAGTAAGAAATAACAGTACACAAGTAAGTCGTTGGTTCGTTGAATGTAGGCTTTTGAATATTTAAAGGCTGGTTCGCTCTCCGCCTGTGAAAACAGCGCAGACCCTGCGGCTAGCATGACAACTCGAAGTTCGACTTGTGACGCGAAGCGTCGACGGAGGCCGCCTGGCAACGTTTAACTAAAGGATTCTCATTATTATTATATCAAAATAAAAACATTACTACTATCACTCGGGTGTCTAGTTCCCAAGGGAATCGAGTCTTGGTTTTCTTTTTATTTATTTGTTATTATAACATTATTTATGTTAGATGTGTTTACTTCATTTAAGATACAATATTTATATCTAAACCGCAGCAATGCTCGAGCGGAGCAAATAATGAAAAATCTTGAACACAATTTAAAAGGGACGGCAAAGTTTAAATTATATTGCCATAAAATTAAACGCAATCATGAAAAATACGAAACTGATCAGATGCTATCATGATCCGTTAAAGAACTTTTTTATTAAGTAGAATCTGTCGAAGTTTCGTTAAATGTGTTTTTTAAATTCTACATTATTTTAACAAATTCCATTTTAACCTTCCATTTACTTCAAAACCGTTAGTTAAATGTATTCACAAAGTTGCGTTTAAGAAGTTTGTTGTTTATGTAAACTTAGCTCTGAAACTCCTAACCACTTTTTTATTTCTTTCCAGGTAAGTTGAAAAGCTGATCAAGAAAATCTTACAACGAAACAACTCCACGTAAGCTGAGTAATTAAAATTGCTTCAAAACGCTTGCTACAATTCAAAACAGAAGTGTTTATAATTACTTCATTAATCGAATAGAAGGTATGGCCTCTCAGAATATAAACATAAAAAGGGAGTTGTTTGTTCTTTTGCATTTCATAAGTTAATTAAAACATCAATACACTATAACTGGGAATATTTACTATAACTGGAAATATTTCGCAATAAGAGGACTTGATTTACTTTGATGCACTTTGTTGAAAACAATAACAGAAAACATTGCCCACATTTGGTATGAAACATCTTTTAAAAGCACTTCGCCATCGACACGACTCGGCAGCTGTCAAGAGTACTGCCGATTGTCATTTAATTTTTAAAGAGAAACGCTTGTCAAACCATTCACCACAGATGTTTAATATTATTAACTTACTCCCTCACTCTAAAGGGGAAAGTAATTGTGTTGCTATTTTGCTGAGAATAGGTATGTCACATTATACATCTTCCAGAGGAAACTATAGTAGTCGTTACCAGATTTGACTTTACCTTATATTCAGAAGAAATCGTCTAGAATATATATGTCATAGTCACAATACAACAATAGAAAAATGTTAAGTAAAATAAATTGAAATAAAGAAGTAATACAAAATTATATAAATCAACGAGACCTCATTTTCGTTAAGACGACAGGGGAGTGCTCTGTGGCGGTAATCTATCATTCTTGCTTTTATTTTTTTTTTGTGACACAAACAGCTTCTAAATTTTATACACATCTCTTAGGACCCTTTTTTGGAGGAAGTTGGAAATCAAGCGGTTTATAAGATTGCTACCTATTTTCACTGTGACAAGCAAACGAGAGGATAAACAAGAAAAAAGATGTAACATAGATCATGAATAAATAATCAGACATCTTTACAAATTTTTTACTCCATCTTTTTCAACTCCTAAGAGCTCGATATTGGTATCAGATCCAATGATAGTTCATGTTAACAGTAAATATTACATGTCCATCACAAAACTTAAATTCCCAACTACGGAATGAAGCTTTAAAGTTTTTCCTAAGTATGCATAAAAATAAAAATATATTTATACTTTCGTTTAAAGTGATGTAATAAAATGTAAAAAACGCTCGTAATATATTTTATAAATCGACTTTAATTTTTCTCCAGACATCGATCATTTTACACAAAAAAAAACGTTTCTGATTTTCGTAGAAATATCTTCTTTCTGTATTATAATTTTCTATGCAAAATATATTTATTATTCTTGTGATACTTTGAAAGGAAATGAAAAAAAATATGTTATTCTTATTTTCTAAAAATAGTACGTATTTCTAATCCAGAGTACGTCGTATCATGTCATTCCCATCAGCAATGAAGTCTCATATCAAAAGCGAGTGGTACACTCGCAGTGTGTGCGCTTAAAATGAAAATGTCGGAATAAATCCCGTAGGAACTTTCTAACAGCGTCATTTTAAAAAATATTAATATTATTATGATTGACATACTATAAGTGATAAGTTGAAACGCTTTTCATCTTATGTTTTTACAACCATTAATATTTATTTATTTACATACGTATTTAGACATATGTTAGCTTTACAAGAACGATGACTGCATAATATTAACTAAAATTTATATAAAGATTTTAGTTAATATTATGCTGTCATCGTTCTTGTAAAGCTAACATAATATGTATATATTTTATTTTATTACCATATTTTGGCGTGTACGGTATTATAACATCATTGCTAAAACCACTAACATCGGTGAAATGGTACTTAAAAAAGTAAAGTTAAAATTTGTATTTTTCTCCTGCCTCTGGACACTTTTTTTTAAGTCATGATGAAATGTACAAAGTGCCATCTGTTGTACAATAGGAATATTAATACAACCGTCTCCAGAAACGAACTCTGGTTGGAGAAAAGATAGGTTTATATTAGTTTCACTGCATGCGGATAGATGGCACTTTTCGTAGTGTAAGCATCAGTTGAGATATATTTCTAGAATATTTCATACTTAATTTTGAGTACAATCAATACCCTAAAATAGGTTTACGATAATGGAATGAATAAGAAATGAAATTAATAGCTAATTATGTCTTAGCCTTTAATACATTATCTATCTTATTAATGTATTATTTAAAAAAATAAAATCAAACCAATTAATTGAAAAAAAAAACGGATTTATTTAAATTTAACTAAAAATTTTACACAACTTTTAATAGGTTTATGTCAGTACACAATGTTTTACCTGAAATAAGAAAAGTCAATATTGCAGTGCTGTACACAATTTTCGGAGAGAGGTGCGGCTTAATTGTAGCGCCACCATCACGCCCCGCCCTCAAACTTCGTCACACAAGTGACGTCAAAACCTTGCTTGTCCTCCTCTCACCAAGTGCACACCCTGAGGCCTTCTCATTGCTGTTGAATCCCAGTTCGCGTTCTGTATTTGCATATATTTTAATAAACTGCATATTTTCTCATACATTAAATATTATGTATTTTTTTAAATCACGAGTTTTAAATACATTCAGATTTCTTATTCATTTCAATTCTTTAATTATAATTGTTTATGTATGCATTAAGAGATTACAGAAATTACAGTTTAAGTATAAGTTAGAATATTGGAAATACTAAGTAATTTTGAAGCTGTCCAGCTGGACAGCTTAGACGAAAATTGTTTTATTTCAACTTAGCTAAGTTGAAATAGAACGATTACTGGCCACTTATTACCTCTTATTTTAAAAAATATACCATAATAAATATAGTGCTCCATTCTTAAAGTGTATAATTTCTAAAATGTTTGTGTAATGTGGCAAAAGCTATAAGATTACGAATTTTTCTTCTTTAACAATATGTTACTTATTTTTATAACATTAATTATTTTTCTGTTTTAATTGCTCGGTTTGTGAACCATATATTTATAACCTTTGCCTTATTTGAATACAGAAAAAATTAAAGCATGATATTAAAGTAATTGAAAAATGAAAAAATGACTTCAGTCGAAATGTGAGCCAATTTGGCTTCCGTAATAGTCCCATTCCACGAGACGAATGTTAAGTCTCCGTTTAGGTTTAAACAAAAATAACCCCAATCCCATACCGCAATCTCTATAAATTCCTTCATAAATAATTTATCAATTATGAAAAAAGATATTATATTGTACGTCTTAAGAATGTAATTTTTCATTTCACCGTTGCCATCACTTCATGTCTTCATATATTGGTGACAGTCCTAGTAATAATTTATTATTTTAAATGTAATAAGATTCTGTTTAATAATATTTATTTTTGTATTACAGTAAATATATTCTACTATCAAACAAAAAGCTATTTGTCAAGTAATCAAAGCATTTAGCATACTAATACTTTATCCAGCTGTATAAATGTAAATAGAAATCGGGGAGAAAGCAATTTCGTCGCACAATCATTCGCCCGCACATTACAATTTGAACCAAATCGTAGTACTGGCTACGTGTGTAGACCCACGTAGGTCCGTAGCAGATGCTCGTAGCGTCTCGTAGCAGGATTATGTAACACACCATGAGTAATTACAACAGAAGCTGTATTTGATTAACTGTGGTTTATGTGTTTACGTAAACTTGTTTGTTTATAAAGATATGAATGATGAATCCATGGGTATATCATCAAAACAGTGGAACCGGAATCAAATCAACAACGTTGTAAGATGATCCGTCTCTGACTATGTAAACTAGGAGTTGGAATCTTCCAGAAAATAACATACTCGTTTCTTAAGGGCTGGTAACGCATTTACAGTTGCTCAAGGTTTGCGGATGTTCAGGGACATTTTGATAACTTATTATTAGGCAACCTGCTGATGACATGACATACCCACTATGCAGTCAAAAAAAAAAAACAATTCTGTCTACTAAATATAGAAAAACAGAGCACACGTACACCTTATAAAATTGTATACTGGCTATTATAAAACCTTGTCATTTATGATTTTGTGGGTATGAATAGTTATTATTCTTTGACCCAAAAAAATTGTTAACCCAATATTTTAACATTGAAAACAATTAATTCAGTGACTACTTGTTTTTAATACTTAAATACTTTAGGGTGTTATGGATAAGTTGATAAAAATTCAGCAAATAAGTCATGCGTGCTATTTTTTTTTCGGACAAAAAATCTCGGAACTGTTTATCGTATTAAAATTATCCTCTCGATAAATTTATTATGATGATAGTGTTTTATTATTTCTGTTTTTATATTTGTTCTTAATTCAATTAATTAGTTTACATTAAAAACATAATGTTTACCTTCAAATTGATTTAACAAATATAACTAGATAAGTTTATTTGTTAATTAACAAATTAAGTTATTAGTTGTAGTAATATTCCAAATAGTGAAACTGCAACTTCAAAAAATCGATTAAATTCCAAAGCGGAGTTGAGGTCTGTAGATGGAGAGCCCTCTTCGGGTTTTTGAGTGTGGCAGCTGGGACGCGGGGCGCGTGCGCGGAACCTTCTGACGTCACGGCGCTCCCGGGGCGCAGCGCCAGTGCCTCCCGCGACCGCGTACAGCCTCGCGCCGCTCCCGGCCTACTACCACGAGCTTCCGATGTTAATTCACCCCCTATTGTAACGACACCAATAAAATAATAACAAACCGTATACCGAACACGGCGTGACGTATCTAACGCCAGCATACCACGTGACCAGCGCCGTGACAGTTACATTGTGGCGCGCTTCCTCTCATATGCGCTTCTCATAAGTATTCACAGTAGATATTAGCTATTCATTAGATATACAATACTATATTACATGCTGTATACCTTTATTTTTAATTTATTATCTATATCATTAGCTTTACATTCTTATCAATAAGCTTCATTATTTTTAAAAAAAATTTTGCACTCCAACGAGTTTTTATCTTTTATCCATTTATGATTAGCGCTCAAAAATGTATTAAGCTTATCATCAATCTTACTCTTTATCAGTTCTAAAAGTATAATATAGTATATTCTGTCTATATAGAGTATTAATATGTCGGAAGTATGTCAACTATGTTGAAAACGGTAATACTGATCAGCTGACGTGTTTGAACCGTGTCCAGATTCACTCGCATATCAACATGCCGATAACGTTCATTGTCCTGTTAACACGTCAATATAATAAACGTAAATTTATTAACAACTATAACAAAAATACAGTTTATGGGTCATTTTTAAATATTTGCGTTTAATAGATTTACAGACTTAAATTTTAAAAGCAAGCGCATATTAAACGTAACATTGCCGACAGATTAAACAAAAACAAAAAACTTGAATAAATAATATTTCGCTTCAATAGCCGAGTTCTCATACTATCCAATTTCGCTGCCATCAGTTCGGCCTTGATTGTAAATCGGGATATAAATCGCACATAGTATAACCGTGCATTTTAAAATGGTAACAAAAGCGCTTGATTCAGAAAGACAGTCCGTACCTTTCGCTTTCGGTCGTGTAATAGCTTCAGGGCGATGGCCACACGATCGGGGTTGCCGTCAAGCGTCCTTGAGCTTGACGTTTTATACACATTTTGTTTTACTCTTTTCTGTTTCGCATACTTTAAACTAAGATTGACACGACCGGTTTAAAATTATGTTAATGTTAAAATAACGATTACTACTTCTTTATCTTTTAATTTACTGTTAATCTTCGAGATGTACTTAATAACATTTTACATGGAAGTTTTGAATTAGAAGAATACACGGAACATAATTTACAATCTTTCATCACGTGTTTTTTAAAATTTGTGAAAAGCTTTAACTGAAATTTAACTTGGCAAAGTACAAGTTTAATTATTTTTGTAACTAAGCAATGTATTAATTATTATTTAACTAACAGATAACTTCGAAGTTAGTTTATAATTAAAAAGAGAAAAATGTAAACGGCATTCATACTGTATATTGTTTAAAGTAAATTAATGTTTGCTTCAATAAAGTAGAAAAATACTTTTCAGGAAATTCGCATTTACACCAATAGATGGCGTTTGTCAAAATTGTCATGTTTCAACTAACACGGAGAAGAACATTTTCGAAAGTAATAATATTTCGCTTCGATCGAATACAATCAAGTAACCCATTCACCTGGAGAACAATTTAAATTAAATATCCGGCGTTAGTACGATACTATGAGAAATCTTCGCTTTTTTATTATTAAAATTAAATACATTTTGACCAACAAGATGTAATAATAACACGAAGAACAATAAATACTCAAATAATTCGATTTAAAAAAAAATTATACCTTACTGTGTTCCCTGTAGGGGTAGTCAGAGGTGCAACTCAATTCCATTATAAATGTTCTGAAAACTGTAAAACCGGTACTAATTATCATATAGAATTGGAAGCTATAAAATTATCTAAGTTATATACGCATGTGAACATGACTGTACTCTATTTACATGTAAACTACTCGCTGCTGCTCAGTTGTTTATCAAGATGAAATGATGCATCTATTATAACCCTCAATGTACATGCTACACTTCGCGCATGTTAAGTACTGTGCAAAAAACGACACAATACATGACCATCGATAGAAATGACTCTCTTATGTGTTAACTCAGACTTTTTACTACATCTCAGTAAAATTTATGTTTAATTAATTACGAACTACGAACACAAAAAAGAAATGAAAAATCAGTACTTTCAGAATACAGAGTAAATAACACTATTTGAACGTATAGCTGGAATAAGGTTTGCTTGAATTCGACTTGATCAAATTATTTTTTGTGATTTTGTAACAAAACTTAAACCCTAAAGCGCATTTATAAATATAAAGTCATAAGCTGTTTTTAAAAAAATAAGATGTAATAAAATAAAACTTTATTTTATAAAATGAAATAGTACAGTAATAAAAATTGTACTTTGGGAATACCTTCTTTTACATATTTATCATCACTAAAAATAAATATTTAATGTAATTCGCTTCGGAGCGTAACATAAACCCTTCTCCAACAAACTGTCACAATTTGACGTACCTGTATTGATCGGAAAAGGTCAAACCGTTTCAAGAGAGGGTCATATTTGGGTTTCCAAGTAATCTTCGGTTCCAAATATGTATTCACAATATAAAATAACATATTATAATAAACCTAACATAATAATAATTTCTATTTTCCTTTCTAAAGTTATAATAAATTCTAACATAATTATTGAAAAAAAAAAAAACATCTAAAACAGATTTGTACGGTCACGATAAAAGACAACTTAGTTTGTTTCTAAAAAATTTGCAAAGTAATTTAAATTATGTAAATAGATTTCTATTTTTTAGAAAGAATAAAGTGAAAAAGGTTACGTTGAACGAATTGTTGAGTGGCACGACTCCAAATTTAAAATCGTAAAATCTGGATAAAATAATGTACGGCGAATAACCAATGCCTTATTTCGGAAGCTGTGTGCGAAATTTCTTTGTCTTGGCAATAGGTTCACTCCTAGTTAATAGTTACGAGGTCACTATAGTTCAAAATCGTTCATAATAAATCCTGAAACAAAACCGCTGAGAGATGAACATTTTATATCTTTTATTAGTTCTACAATCATAGTTCGGGTCTTCTAGTAAAATTTATTTTCGACATAATAAAGGATTTTTGTGTTCACACAGAAAGAAAATAATTGTATGTAAAACTTTTAAGTATGCTCTTTTTTCCACGCTTGCTTCAGTTTTTTTTAATTTAATTAAGACTTTTTAACAAGCGTCTCTGTAATCATTAGAATATATATTTTTATATTCATTTTAATTACATAACACATATTTCTTTACTATTTTTTACTTCATATGTATTATTTTATAGATTAAAAAGTTCTCTGCAGTTTATTGTAGTTAGATACAGAATTATAAACAATTTCACGTTTACAAAAGTTTAAGGTCTGATTACTGAGAAAAACAACGGAAGCTCGTCTGTTACTTTAATCCGGTGTTGGTATTGAAGTCGGCAACATTGAAATTGCCCTTTGATCTTATTAAATAAACAAACGAATACAAGTTTTCAATAATCTATAAATATAAATCGAGTTAAAAGTATTCAAAAGCAACGAATTAAATAAATATTCGTAGAACATCGAATTAAGAATCATATAATACCGTGGAAGTCGGGCGAAACTACGTCGTGTTGCGTTGATCGGGCGAGGTTATCAGATGGTGGTGGTGTGAGACTCGCGCCCTGGGCGGAGGCGGGTCGCGACACGCCGGCTGTGATGCGATGGGCCAGGACTGGTGCTTTCGACGCAAGAGGAAGCGCAGCAGCAGTCAGGAAGATTCCCACACGCATCACAACCGGTAACTGACAACGTTGTTTTAAAATTAGTTTTGCAATATAGAATATTTCAAATTTGAACTTGCAATGGAATAGTTTTAGGACAAGTGACTAGTAAGTACAACAAGTCTTTAAGTGCATAATACTTTTCTCAGGATCTGATGTATTTGTTTACATGTATATTTTGGAAATAAACTAATTCTGTTTCTTAAAAAGCTAACTGGTTACTGTGGACTCAACCAACAATCGTCACGTTAAGGTAACAGGAATATCAGCTATACTTAAGTACAACCGGTTGTTTCACACGACTTACTCGTTAACTCTGCTTTTCTATTTTTTTTAACTCGTTCACTCCAACGCCAACAGTATAATGTATATAAAATATTCTAATTTTAAGTAGAAAACTTCTCAATAACTTTTCCTTTCTATAGGAACTAGGGTCTCGTGGTTATAGACCTAATAAAAGTTGATCTAGTAAGGGTATTGGGACCCTAAAGTTGTAAAGTCACAATGAGATTATCGGCGGTCCGCAAGGAGTTTGCCAGGCCACATACTAATATCGCTGCCCCGGATCCTTACTATTTCTGAGCCAAATTTTATGACTGGGTTTGATAGGTAAAACATGACGCACTAAAACCGAACCGATGTTTTAGTGGTACTAAATATAGTATAAACTATTATTGTTTTATTATATTAATACTGTTTGGTTGCTTTTATTTCCACATATGTTTTACGTCAGTACTTTATGAAATTATTTTTCAAGTATCGTTTTGATTTTCATTTGTTGACTTTTAACTAATTAAATCTATAAATAAAATAATATATATTCATAATTTTTGATTTTCTTGATAGGCGACTGGAAAATTATATTTTTCGCTCGAGATTATTTTTACATTTGGGATTTTACTGTTTCTTTATACTTAAGGCCTTTGCTCACTAGATAGGGCTGCTCCTGTCACATCTTTGTCACTTCTATAGTTTACCTCACTCTTGTATCCCGAAGAGATAGGTAGAAACGCATCCGCTTTTCGCAGTATTTTTTCATTCCGTAATGTGATAAGTGGCCAATCTATCGCAATATCGGGCGCAAATTCCAACATCCAGGCTGATATTGGATTAAAAAACTCGAAAGCACTTTGTTCGGCTCACGATTCGAACCCAAAACCACGAAATTCGGCTTGAGACAACTGCGTCACCGAGACATAAAGTTTATAATCTATATAATATGTTACAATTCACCTTACACAGTATATCTAAATCCAATATAACAAGGGAGTGTTATTAAAGAATAATCAGCTTGACGAAGTCAATGAGCGACAGTTAGTGCACAATTATTCGATTAATCAGACAGCGGCCGGCGCGGGCCGTCCGGGACCACTTTGTGCCGAGATGTTATCATAACGACACTTTACCCTCTATCTCTTGTTCACGTTAATACTAATGATTATGATGGCAGTATATAATACAGTGTATCAAACATTGTATTATATGTCAACGACTTTTAGTGAACTAAGTCAGTTTATGTTGAGCATATTATAAATTGCCGGCAAATTGAGATTTGACGTAACATGTCAATAATCTTTTCATATATTATTTTATACCAATTCCAACCGAACGAGTTACTAATGCATCTGTTTAGGAAAGAACAAATGGAATGAAGGATCATTTAATAACACAATCAAGCCAGAAACAATGCAAATTTAAAGATGAATAAATTCGTTTACTTTGTATTGTATTAGATAATATTTCAATAACTGAAATTCAACAAGTTATCTTCGTGCATCATGTACAGCGCAGTCGTGCGAGGTATAAACATACCTAGACGTGTATTATGATTACACGTACGAGCAATCCCTCAGTAATTATCTCTAACCACAAACGTAATAATATGATGGACGAAGACAAGGCTGTACAATACAAGGTAATAACATCATACGCCCCAAGCGATACACGGAAACATTGTACGTATTCTGTTGTTTGTAAGGTTTATATTTAGATGATTTACCTTAAGTAATTTCGTGAGTATATAAACTAGTCTTTTATACTCATATAATCAAATTTACCACAATAGCAAAGAAACAAAAGATCTATTGTATTATTATTATATCTCCATTTTTATAATTAGAAATCCGCAGGCTATCCGGAAAGACGTGTACAAAGACGTCAACCATAATCAAAAATATGACGTCATTCACTGATATTACGTAGTTTAGTTTAGTTTGGAAGCTAGAGGGCTTCCAAGATGGTAAAATTATTCAACGTAATATGAATATTGCAAAATTAATTCATTAGTGTCAAAGAATCTTTCACCGTTACAATATTATTAATATAGGTAAAGATACATGAAGATATGTAAATTAATTTGTAAAGTAAATTCAAATTAAAGCAAAACTTATTTTCCTAACATGCATATCCTAACATGAAATTTAAATTACACCAACGAAGGAACAGTAAATCTGGGTAGGTGAGGTAAATTTTGTAATTATAATTTTGGAAATAAAATAAAAAAGTTATTTATAAGCGAGGCGCGTGTACGTCGGGGATGAAGGTTGATGAAGCGAAAGGGAAGGGAAAGGTAAAAAGCTCGCACAGAAATTAGGTTTCGAAATTTTTTAACGTGCTTTTCTGTACTTAATATAAATGTTTATATTTTTGTGCTAATATTTTTATTTTAGTCGAAAATACTTTCTACTAAAAGCATTTTGATTACGTTTCGATACAATGTGATATAATTAGTAAAATTGACAAATTTTGTTTAACAAAACTATTTATGAAAATCTGAAACGTCGTTCTAGTTCGATTAGCAGTAGTAAGATTTTTTTCACCCTGTAAACATTATTTATGCCCGGTATATTTTATTGTAGTTTTCTCTGTATCCAATGACAAAGTTAACGTCAAAATAAACTCCCTCTCGCGGAGGTTTTAAATCCGAGTGGATATTAAATAAAAATACAGTATCGATTTCTTCGTTATTGCTCTGAGCTGTTAGCCTCATGCCTGATGCCTCAGCCTGTGTAACTGTTGTAAACACGACGGTACCGGTCAAATGTCATATGTTTTTATAGCGAATATTTATTTGAAAACAAAGGCGATTATTTACAAAACGCAGGAATATGATTGTTACATGAACTTGGTTTGTTTACACGTTAATATTGGCTGCACTGATGAATTAAATTAAACATTTGCAATGATTAACGACTAATATTGATAGTTAATTTTGACCAAGATTATTATCATTATCGCTTATTTTCACATTGAAGATGCCATCTAGACACAAAATAATAAAACAAAATATGTGAAGAGAGCTCCACTTGTTTGCTTTTTTCATATCATTTTCAATACGTGACTTTTAAATCAGACAAAGATGCTAGAAAAAAGTTGCCATGGATTATAATTTCCTTTTTACTACGTAACTGACATGAGCATAAAATACATTTTGTATACTTAATTAAATAATTTTATGTTGACATGTGAGTTATAATTTAACTCTGAAATCTAATTGCAATCTGAAACAACAAACTCTTAAAGCTGTTAATTACACGTTTTAAATTCGCTTTGTACTGTACTGTACTTGCCTCTGAAGCTTAATGCGACCAAAGTTGTGTAAGTGCGTCCTTAACTGTTTCAGTGGTCAACTCTAACAACCATGTCTGTGAACCTTTTAGGATTAGATACTGGGTTGGAATGCGCACATTTATTAAACGTGTGTATAGTTTTTGTCGTAAATAAACAAAGTAAAACAAATAGCATTTGAAATAATGTCGGAGAAAACAAAGTAAAAAATGATTTAAAATGTCCATTGTATTACATTATTTTATTAGATTTTTCTTAGAAGCAGCACAAGATAGATTGAGTCCGTATGACTTGAACTCTTTATATCTAGTGACGGTGAAAGACGCTAAGGTCAAAGAAAATTAAGAAACAAAGGTGTTGATACAATTATGTGACTGTATTACTTTTCTCCATTATATTACATTATATATACTTTAAGCCTTTACAATATTATTTTCAGTTTACTAATCGTTTTCAACTTTCTTATAACCCAATCATTAAACAAAAAAATAGAAGAAACAGAGTAAAACGAACAAACACCTCGCCTGATTTTAAATGATCACCCGTACGGGTGCAGCAATTAGAAAAATAATCAATAGGTTGCTTTCCATTTACAAAGATACAGGAGAATGATTGAATGGAGATAAGGAAAAGGAAAGAAAATAGTAGAAAGGGTACCTTAATATAGCTATAGATATAGAAGTATTTGTTGTACCAATGTTATTTATAATTCCATATTTGATTCCGCTGTTGCGTTGTTTCTCCTGCTGGCTCCACTATAATTATTAAAATTATAATAAAAAATATATCTATAGAACATTTGTAGGGTACTGAAAATCATTTACCTTTCTCGTGCTCTATTCATTTAATACAGACATTCATTTCTTCGGATCGTGAGCGAGCGGACCGACGAGCATTTGATACCCTCCACCCGCGCTCCTTTATAATATTGAAAAATTGATGTCTAATAAGTAGTGTAGTGTAGTGTTTGTTTATTTTAAACAAACACTACACTACACTACTTATTACAGTGAGCGCGCGAGAGAGATACAGTGTAGTGTAGTGTTTGTTTATTTTAAAAAATAAAAGAAATAAGAAGACGTAATACAAACTTAACTATTTATAAGATAATAATTTGTTTTTAAAGTTATTTATTATTGCTAAGTCACAATAAGTACTTGAATAATTTTCAAGCACTTTAGCTACTCATTCTACAAATACTTGCGCATATCAGTAATTATACTTATGTATTCACATTCGTCAATATACCTTAACCTAAATTTATTAAACTGAAATCAGTCTTGGTGATCCGTAGCAAGCTTCAGATAAGTTGGAGGCTTTCACCTGACCTACAAACGAACGCACCGCAGCGAGCCGTAGTTTTGTTCCTTGGGAACGGGCCATACGGTTTCGCTCGCATTCAGCCGCCGTTGCGACTTGCGTCCTTTCCGCCCCTAGTCTGCGTGGCGGCGTACGCATGCGGCTCGCCCCGTGCGACCCCCGGCAAGATGGCTGCCAACATGGCCGCCGGGCAGCCGCAGGATGCTCCGTCACGCCGCTCCCGGCTGAAACCGCGTTAACGCAATCTCCCGGCGGTCGCACGCCTCGGTACGCATTTCCGTGCACATATCCCAGTGATCGATTCGACGTCCTCGCGGTAGTGCACGCCCAGAGCCCCGCCGCACGTGCAACAAGTGCCGCCTCGTCGACATAAGCTACGCACCGGCATTACACGCTAGTGGTGATGTGATTACGGTTCGCTTACAAATATAGAACGTGCCCTTTCGCCGAGTGGCGGCGCGGGTGAGCCGGGCGGCGCGCTGAGTGACGTCGGCGCTCATGTTCCCCGCGCCGCGCGAACGTCAACAGTGCCGCGTCACGGACTATCTCCGCGAGCCGCGAGCCCGAGCCACGACCGCGACGAACACAAATAACATCAACACGCGTCGGCGTGCCCCACCACACCACTGGCCTTACGATACCGCGCCGTAGTTTTATAAACAATGAGTGAACACGATAGACGACTCGAAGGTTCCGTGCGAATAATTATATAAACTCGTTTTTTTTTTTAATAAACCGTCGATTAGTAACGAAGTGAAGATATGACGATAACATCGTATGGTAAGCGTGCGGTGCGCGTGTTTGCGCGAGTGCAGTAGTGGTCGCGTCCGCGGCGAGACGAGCGCGCGCGGTGCACGTGCGGGGCGCGGATTGTGATGCATGTGCGGGCGAGTGTGGCAACGGGTCGGGGCGCTCGGCGGCCGGTCCTGCGCTAGCCGCAGCATGCTGAGCTTGGTATTCGCGGTGTGGTCGGTGGCGCGCGCTCTGGGCTGGTCCTGCGATCCGGTGGCCACGCCCGACGGCGACGAGCCGCCGGTGCTGCCGCGGCTGCGCTCCGCGCGCGCCTCCAGCGACCTCTCCACCCTCAGTACCACCACCACCAGCTCCAGTCAGACCGGCAGCGGAGACCACTCTAAAAGGTCCATGAACCGTAAACGATCATCGCCTCGAGCGCGGCACGCGATGTTTGTTTCGGTCGCTTTACTTTTTAAATTGGGTCATTTGAAGCTTGCTGATAATGATAACATTTTCTTAGAATTATTGCACAAAAAGTAACACGCAAGTGAGAGTACAAAACTACTATTAAAAATATAGAGACCTATGAATTTCAAACATAATTTTAAACTTTGAATAATTGGTAGAAAGTTGTACATAAAAATGTGTTAATTTACTACCAAAATAACATTAGTTTAGATCTTCTTTGTATTACAAAGCTAGTGCCGGAATCACACATCACACCGAAAATACGTAAATCGATAAAATAAAATTATAAATTCTATAATTTATCAAAAATTTACAAACGAATAAGAAATTTACGACAGTTAATTGTTATCTTACTTCAAGTAAATAGACATACAATATCGTTGATGAGTAGTGAAGGCCAGCACGGCACTGTGACAGTGTCACGTACCGCAACACGATATCTCTGTTGTGGCGATGTAATTGTAAACTATCGACAACCGTTCCCACGTTAAGGGCGCCATTTACGTAACTTTTCTTACAGAAAACCCCACAAACAACGAAAGGTTAACGACAACTACAATATATAACACACAAGTTACAAACGGTAATCTGTATGTTGTACATTGTAAATAAATACATACACGTTGCCAATAGACGTATTATTAATGATAAAAGCTGGACACTAAGTGCAGGCTATAATCGTATAATATATCTATATAGTAACTAATCATCGCTTAAGTGGTTTTACGCAAATTATTAATTATATTATATACTTTTCTTGTATATTAACATATTTTAATACAATTCGAGTAGTTTCTTTAGTTGTAGCTCTTTATATAATATAGTTTACATCAAATAAATTTATATTGGGTTGTTAATGAAAATGAATTATTATTATTGTCAAAAACAGAAACGTTCGCCAAAACCATTTTAAATTTATTGAACTGCACGCTGAGATGAGTATAAAATGTCATAAATTGTCATCTTTAAATGCATATTTCCCAACGAGTTTACGTAGTATACGATGCAATTTATAACGTCCTTAAACAATAAATAGCAATAAAGATATTGAATAATTTAATTACTGGGGTGTAGCGAGGTATCGTAGATGCGAAGTATTCTTTTCACAAGATCATTTTGAGTCTATCGAAGCCTGAATTCATCTTGGTAAAGGATTTAATTGACCGAACGCAATGTACTGGTTGAACGAAACGATCTTTACCGATAGAATTTATTGAACACGACTTTATCGATAGCACTACATTGATTATTTCATCTTACCAATGTCATTTGTACGTTTTTCTTAAGATTATATATTTAACCCGGATATATTCTATACGTATAGTATACGTCAGTAATTATAATTATTATTTAACTAACTTATTTACTATTATTGTTACTGGGTATTAAAGTAATTTAATTATGTTTTTTTTTTTTGAGAAATATAAAACAAACATTTTCATTAAAAACGAGGCCGTGATGAAATAAGTACCCATAAAGTTATATCAAAGTTAATAACAGGATTATATAAAGAATTAAAGTCAAGGCACTTATCTATTTTAAAATTTAAATAATTTATACAAAATCCAAATTTGAAAACCTAAATGCGATTCAAAATTCTCGTAAAATGTCTTTTGTGTACAAGGAATTTGCATCTTCGCCCAATTCTTTTACGACGTCAAAGTTTCACATCGACATAATAAAAGTAAGACAACTTTCTCTTATGAATTCAAGCAATCAAAGAAATATTCGTATTGCAATAAAAAGCTTCGAAGTAATGTGCGCTGCATTTAAATAAGAACGCAACGCAACTTTCGCAATTAAACTCTGAACAATATTGATTAATTAAAAAAAAATTAAATAAAAAGATTGATAATATTTCAACCTACATTATTCAATACATTTTATTTAAGAACCGTTTTCAATACTTAATATTTGATACTAAACTAATAATATATGTTAAAAACGTGGTTAATTGGAGCATTTCATTTACAATTATTAAAAAGACAATAAAGCATCTTTAATAAATTTAATGAAAAGATATCGTAGTTTAATGAAAATTTATTCAGAGTATCATTTTACTCAGCTAATAACCGCTTTTGCGTGGAAATAAAGCTTAAAACATGTATGTTAATTAGTTTTATGTAAAAGGCATTATATATAAATATTTTATCCTATTAAATAAATAACATCGAATACACTCGTAGAGTTGTTAAGAGAATAAAAATGTAAGGCAAAACATTCAGACTTGGATTTGCTACCGTATCCAGACTATTTCTATGAACTCATGAAGATTTCAAGACTTGAAAGCTTTGAAAAATTTATACCAAAATCTTAATTTGATCCATACACGCGTGCAAGGACAAAATAACTCTGTCATACCTTTCTAGGATTAGTTGGTAAAAATTCTTAGAGTGTAAATAATAAGTACATATAACACCTAGTCGTAATATCAGAAATCAATAATATTACAAATAATTTTAATCTAGGATATAATAGAGATAACAAAAATAATTACAGAAGCAGAATGCTTGCTTATAAAGTTATAAATAATATTCTGTCAGGGCAATAGATAATTCCATTCGATGAATGATAAATCAATTATCAATATTCATAATTCCCGTGGCAACGTTACGCCAATCGGCACAATCTTATCAGATAATCTTCTGTCAAGTATCCTGTATGTACTTTCAATACATTTACATACTTTATTTAACATGTTAGGTATTAATATACTGTTAGACAAACATTAAATAATTAAGACACAATAATTAATAAATAAATAGAATATTAGTTGCACTGATAAGATAGATATGACCGACGAGCATATTGTATATTATAATCAAAAAATATCAGCCAGACACTATGCGAGTAAGAAATCTATAATATCTGCTTACTCTTGTTGCGGTTGCGTGTTGACATTTTTAGGTTTACTTCAAATTCAACCTTTTAAATATCGAATTCAGTTTTTTTTTTAATCTAATTCAGTACTTCTGTTATTATTCTTGTGATAAGTCGTATTGTTTTCATGAACTCAAGTAGATTATCGCGTTTTTATTCTAAATAAATGAAGTGGTAATTTATTTATTTAATTACATTAAAATAAACTTTCTTATCATAACTTAAATGATTTTTTTT
>JAABKM020000029.1:4489931-4510066 GCA_016277805.2 Papilio aristodemus | reverse complement strand
TCAAATTCTATTTCTGTGAAAAACTTTTAAAAATTGCCTACTAGAACTTTAACAAATAGAATATTTGTTATGTTGAAAGCCATTCAAATTAATGTAGCACTGTTATATTTGCTTTGTAAAGAGACTGCATCATTAGTCGCCCCCGTTTTAAGAGACACCATTTGTCCCCGCTCTCCCCCAGACGTCGCGAGCGTCCGCTGTCAGTGTGCATTCAGCCGGTACACTTCAAAACGTCTTTATAGTACTCAAAATTCAACGATGTCTACCACTTGGTTTTGTTTTAAGATAAGAGTTCTTCACATATGTCTGAACTCATTTAATAGGAAACACCTTTAGTCTAGTAATGTTTGGCTTGTAGCTGCTAAAGCGAAAACATTATTTGCTATTTATTCTTAAAATAAATAAAGCGTTTTAAAAGCCATTAACGAAATATTAATTAACAGAAAATAAAATAAAAACAAATAAAGGAATTTCTTGGTGCCATAATCGTTTGTTGACAACCTACAATTTTTTAATATTTTAATTTTATTAATAAAGTTTTGCACACGATTTGATATTTCAAACTATAACATAATCATCACGCAGTATTTTTCTATTTTTTACCTTACATTTTTTGAGAAACAAAAACCAATTCCATGTGTTCCGTTTGTCCATTAGCCTATCAAAACAAAACTCAGTTTTGATAGATATCAACTGACTATGACCAATGAACATGTACATCACGCAAAGTTCCTCAATTTCCGAGTAAATTCAACTCATTTGCATATAAATAGTATTTAAATGACTTTCATTCCATCAAAAATGATTACATTTGAAGGATGAATTATACGTTCAAGATTCAGTTTTAATTTCATTAGTTACTTTGGAACACGCTGTTGTAAAATGAAAGAATTAACTGTAAATATTCTGGGATGTTAACATAGTTTCGTGCCATGTAATATGGGTGGCATTAATTTCATCTCTGCCTACCCCTTCAGCGAATACGGGTGTTATGTATATTTGTAGTGACTTGACATGTGAGTTAAACTAAACGAACTTACAGAACAAATAACTAAAGACGATGTTAAAACGTTTCCAAATAGAAACTGTTCATTAATCGTTCGAGTTCATCACATAGCTTACTTGCTTTGTACAGCAGACATTTATTTATTATTCCTCTCTTTCGTGTTGTTAAGCTCAAAGTATATTTTAACTATGTACAAATTAGTTATTGACTATCTGGAGTACATAGTCTATTTATCAAAGGCATTTGTATCACGATACGCCTGTAATGCTGAGGTCTTGGGTTCGAATCCCGTGTCGTGCAAATAGCGATATTGGGTGTTTTCAACTTGATAACAGTTCGTAATACGGAATTTTTACATCATGGAACGGAAAAATATACGGCGAAATGTGGTTGGACTAATACCACCTTTGGCTACCCCTTCCATACTCTTTGACAAATCGCTACATGTCGTTATAAAGCCGTATTATACAATTTTACCAAGTATTTTTGTCCAACAATTAAAACACCACAAACTCTTTAATACTCTACTACAATGGGTGATCACATGATATATTGCTTGACAACTAAACTTACCACCAGATATTTGGCTTTTGGTTCGCTGTAATTTTCTAAACCAATGGCATATTTCACAGAAGCAAAATATCTCACGTGCTCCATATACGACAGATTTTACGATTGGAGTTTTTATCGGCGACGCGGATTTCCTCTATTTTATGTCAACTTCAAGGGTTCAAAATCAAATTACGATTTAAACAAAAGAGGATTCGATATGTAAATGTTGAGTATCTATGAAAATGGAAATGCAATTTCCAATATTCATATGAGATATTTTGAGATTTGATAAGCTTTAAAACTAAAACATATAAATATAAGAATATACTTTTATATGATGGTTTATGTCACAATCTTAACTAAATTGGACTCTAAAGCTACTTGACTTGTAAAATTAAAAATCTTACATAACTATTTGAAATACTGTCTTAGTATTAAAAAGCTTAGAATATTACATCAAGTATCGACTTTAAAGTCGCTGCAAGGCAACGTATGTAAACCACTAAACCTGTTTTACTTCGGATACAACTTTAAAGTAAACCTTTGAAAGCTTCGTTAATATTTCAGTACACTTCAGGTGGATGTAGCAGCTGTATGCCTTTAATGCCTCCCACACGTGTATTATTTAATACAAGATATTGGCAAATACACAAATTTAATTTCATATACAATTTGATCTCAACAAAAAAAACTTCAGCAGGAATTTTAAACAATTTTAAGGTATTATTTCGATTTTACCGAATTCTTTAATAAGTTATAAGTACCAAGATAAATATTTACTTACTATTCAATAAATTTCGTGGTAGTATCGGAGAGTCAGTTACCTCCACAAAATTTCACAAGAGGTTATAAATGCAGTTTATTTTAAAAATTAATTTGACATTTTATTGAATGCGAGCAAAACTTTTTTATGAATTTTTTCGTTCATCATACGTTACAATAAAAGCTATCCAAACGGACAGAATAAATTGACCATTTTTCTCTGAATGCAAATTTAATAATGCAAAAAAGTTATCCCTTTTTACTCGGCATCACGTAGACATAAAAATTATATTCCCCGTTTTAGCATATGGTATGATATTTGCAGCATTTTATCTCTTAAAAGTTAAAAGATGAATTTGTATAATTAATTGCAATTGCATCAAATAAAACGAAACTTATGTTTTATTTACCTGCCTTGCATTTATAAAGAGAAGAGTAGAAAATAGACATTTTTTTCCTATACCCCAAAAGAAAATCTAACAAGTACATTAGTAATTCTAAGATAATAACTTCTTATACTGCATTGGCAGGAAGGGGTCAGCTCGACCAGTGAGTAATAGAATTCTCAATTTGAAAATTCAATCTAAAGTACTTTACTTTAGTTACAAGTACAGTTGTTAACATACCCTCAACTGTTTTAATGAAATGATTTCCCTATGCCTCTCGAGGGGCCACTTTACTAAAATTACGAGAAGGAAACATACACCTAGAGAGTAACTCAAGTTTATTTATGTCAAATTACACCGAGACAACAAAGCGTTGGAAGCAAAATTATCTTGTAATTACTTCATAAATGATCTCGTTTAGTTTTTATGGAATGTTTGGTTAGTTTTTGTTTTACTACTTATTCAAAATTAAATCCATTACATTATGTGTTGTTATATTTAATGATACTTAAGTTCAAGAAATTGGTTCATACTTAATTAGATTAATTTGCTTTTATAAATTAAAATAGTTAAACGTTATATATTTAAAATAAAATTCGTAACAATATTTATAACACAAAAGCTTTTGAAAGTAATTCACATTCAAGTTGGCCATTCAAACGCCTACAGCTTAAGCGCCTTCGTTTGTTTCAAGAGCTTTTTCCTCGGTCTCTTAATATCCGATTAATAGAGACTAAACACACGAGTGTCAGTAACGACTTCTTTATTATACTCGAGTATTTGTTGTTGCAAAGAAAGAAGGAAAGAAACACAGATTTTACGCAAAAGAATCGCAATGAAAGCTACTGTGAACTACTATGACATGTTTGACTTTGATTAAGACTTAATATAATAGTGTTTTATGAAATATATATTAAAAAAACAATTACGTTAAAATAAACTGGGCGTTTAAAAAATATCGAACTCTTGGGGTTTTTTATGAGAAATCATTTCCTACGACATATCATAATTAGAAGCATTTCGTATTAAAATAGGATGTTATGAAAAACTACAAAACGTTAATTTTATTATTAAAACCTCCTTCAAGTAATCATTCAGGTGGTAAATATTAAGTCAAAAAGAAAAAACTCCAGGGAGTGACATTAGGTAGGTTGCGGCGTGTGACATATTGTAGGGCTGTAATAAAACTCACTTGAGATATTACTTCATTTCTTTCTTTTGCCAACGTAATGGCACTAATTTATAATAACAATCTTTATAGACTTAATGTATTATATAATAATACGTGGAGATGATTTTGACTTAACGTAGAGGTCAAGTAGGTTGTTATGCGCCGACAGATGGGAGGAATAAAAAATTATTAAATTTATTTATTTAAAAATCACCTGCCATGGCTCAGGTTAATTATAAGTATGAAGGAAGCTGAGCAACTTGTAAATTTAAAGGTCTTAGCTAATATAGTCTTACTATATCTGTATCAAAGAATAGGAACAATTTGTCACTGTTCTTGCAAAAATTTATGAAGTAAATATCTTCAAGAGTAGTGTAAATAAGTTAATTCTAAAGTAATATGTAACAATATTCAAGATTTTTAAGGTTATAGCTAAAATCTAGTTTCACAATATGAATATAATCCCAAATATGAACATTATAAATTAAAATTAGATTAAGTAAACGTAATATTTTATACTAAATAAATGTATTATAAATCTTAGAAACATATGTGACATTGTATGTGTATTATATTGCTATTTCGACAAAATACACAAATGTCCCGAAGGTAAAGCGATTGTATGCAAAGTCGTGATTGCGGTCTCTATCGTCCCACTATTTCCGTTCGGTTTACGCAAAACAAAACTAAAAGAAGGGACGGGATGTTTTGCTTCTTGAACAATTTTTGTTGCTTCCAAGAAAACAACCTTGGTCGCCATTTTTATGTTAGTGGACAAATTATAATATTTTTCCAGTTTGAAATCGAAGTTACCTTTAATGGTATTTTATATATTTCACACTGGAAAGACGAGAAAAACAACCAAGCCACGATGACGGTCAAGGGTTATTTGACTCGTCGGTGTTTTTTAGTCTCTAATTACTCATATATGTTGCATAAATGTGTTATAATTTAAAAAATAATAGAAAATATTTATTTGAAAAACCCGAATGCATGAATGTGAAATACCGTTTTGACGTCATGACTACAGATTATACACACATTTGACAGCGCCAATTACATCTTTTTTCTTTTGTAAAAATAAAACAGACTGGGCAAGACGCGCACTATAAATTTTTTTCACTCGGCGAAAAAACAGTATTGTAATAAGGTTTCAAAGGTTTTCAGTGGTATTGCCTATACCTAGTGGCAATTCACCATTACTATGATTCCTTGGCGACATCACAACTTTTAATCGTCTTTTTAGAACTGTTATTTGCCGTTATTTACGCGCAATGTCATCGATAAACGTTTGTTATAATTATAATATGTTTTTTGTGTGTGTACGTAAGGTGCAATTGCGCTGCTGATGTCTGATATCCAGCAGATGTAAACTTCAGTAATTTATGAAAAACAGATCTTTTCCAATCTTTATCAAATTGTTTCTAATGTCAAATAAAATAGTATTAAAGCTCTAATATAACCTTCTTTTCATTTTATCAATACGTTTTTATATTAATTTATTGCGAAAAACTCTTTCACAATTCTCTTTGCGATTTCTAAGGATTTTTTCTCATAAATAAGAAAGAACTATTAACAAGATCATAAGATGTTTCTGTGAACTTTGAAACAAAAGCTCTCGTTTACAAACATTTTTTTCTTAGAATTTATTATTTTAATGTTAGAAGCATAGACATCGTTCAAAGTTATGTATTTTATTGAACTGTTTATTCAAGTGCCAATGGCTTATTAATAAAATGATTATTATCTACATTAAAAAGGTTATTTTAAGACTATTTACTTGCCATTTTGTAAAATCTTCCTAATCGACTAAGAAAATTTAATATAAATAACATCTTTATTTTCTGTTTGTTTCTTTATTTTAGGATAACTCTGAGACGCGAAATCTGAATATCCTTTCCCCGTTTCAATTAAATAATTCATATTTTATATACAATTTATAAAAAAAAATTCTTCTACCATTTGTAAATTTTCATTGCTTAGACGCTCTAAGAGAAGGTACCAACGCAATAACCTTTGGGTAATCGTAAAGGAAATTGGGGCCGATCTTCAAAGGCTGTATATTTATCTTTTCGTATTCCGTTTACTTTGATTTTACGATAGCATTTTTGAATAAAAAATATTTTTATTATAACTAAATTTAAACATGGCAACTATATTTTAGTAATTAAATGAGTCTTAAGAATTGAAGTTCTAATTATCCGCGCATTTATTATTTGAAATATGTAGTATTTGAAACCAAAAAACGCATCTAACATAGAAGAAGCAAGACTTTACATGTGATTCTTTTACAAGGCTTCCTCCATCCTAGTGTTGTAGCAAACTTTTATTAAAAAAAATTCTATAAGCAAGTTGGCGGACAAAGCAATCACAAGCTTGGACATTTCGAACAGAAATGGACTTTCCCGTCCCCTTAAGTTCGTAATAAAACTATACTTAGGGATACTTTTGACACCATATTTTTCTTGCGTTATTTTACTACATTGCTAAATCAGAACCTCTGATTTGATAACTGTTTTATTTTGTAACATAGTATTTTTATAAAGGAATATCATATCTGAGACTTTCAGAGCTTAAACTCTTAAATATTTTCATTTCATAATAATCGAGTTTGCTTATTATATTTCTTATTAAAACTCATTATACCTGTTCCCGTCGTGTAACATACAAAACGTCAGCTGTGTTCAGCTAGAATATACGCTTCAGGACTTTAGTGTCAAGGACAAACTAAAACTACCTCATAAAAATCGCAATTTGCATAAAAGTATCGGTTTCAGTGTTGGCACGTGTTTGGTGCATAAAGGACAAAATATAAAAAGTTTTTTACTACCAAACTTAAACTTATACTAAAAGAGAACTTGTATGTTATAAAAGGAAACTAATTTATTTATATTAGGTTGACTCTTAAGCGACTAGATGGAATTTAATAATATTTTACGTTTAAAATTCAATTAGTCTGCATAATTATATCGTAATTTTACCTCTAAAAGCAATATCAATAAAATGTCTTTGTAACATAGCTATGTAATGGTGGAGAGATCGACTCGTCTCCAGATGATCCGGCCATAAACTTATAACTATATTTATAGCCCGTAATAAAATATCTATCTGACAGCCCGTGCGATCTGCGACATGCATTAAATTGATGGCTTAAAGCATTTAGTTATAGCACTGTAGTACTATCTGACGTAATTTATAACTATCACAAACACTCTCGCCTGTGCTACCCAATAGGGTAGACAGATATGCAACATTTCGCTGTATGTATTCGTCCCATGTATCATTTTGACCGATCCTAGATTAGAACCCGAGACATCAGTATTGCAGCCGTACCGCGATACAATTGCACCATCGGCATTGTAATATCATCATTTTCAATACTTTAATAAGATATTTGTTTCTACAATTGGACGTAAAGTTTTAATTTATTAAGATTTAGTCAAATAACCTGAACCTAATAAATTACTCTTTTCATTGTTTTAAAAAGTGTTGTGGATTCCTTTTTACTAATGCTTTTAAGAGATTAATGGTGTTCCATTAGTAGGGATGACATCTTTGCGTAAAGGGTTAACATTTGAAAAACGTTTTAGGTTTATTAATCAAATCCAGTTATTTTAATTTTCAAAAAAATACTCAGGAGATACAAGATAATTTACATGTAAACTATGATTTTTTTACTACAATTACAACTGATCATATTCAGTGACAGTTACGTCATCACAGGCCAGCAAAAGTGAAGTTTCAAAGGTCACAAATCCAAGTTCGAATAAAAAAATAGCGGTTTGTTAACAAAAAAGAAAATCTAGCATCTTTTTGGACGTTGAATTGTATCGAATAAGGTATTTATAGGTACATATATAAATCTACGAAAAAGACAATTTTGAATATATTCCTTATTCGAAATGTTCACTCTCAATATTGGCTTCTTTTAGTAATATCTTTGTGGCACTATATAAAAATGTATTCTCTTCAATTATCTGAAAGAAAAGAAACAAGAAAATGAGCTAAACATAAATCACCGCGAAGTGACACGGACCGGTTTGTACCGATATCAACAACCTTCCACTCGGATCACTGGGAAATTTATTGAAAACGATTACACGAAACAAAATCCCTTGATAAATATTAGCGAACACGGCTTAATAAAACACTAAACTTAATCCTTCTTCTTGTTCGCTTAAATACTAGGACTACAGTTATTAAACAGTATTTATTGCTGGACTAACCTAACCTAACCTAACTATTCTAAATAAAGGATGTCCCAAAAGTAACGCGGGATTTGAAATAGTTGTAATTTGTGCACTAAAGTATTGACAACTATAAAAAAAAACCATCAAAGTTTTCTATTTACATCGAATCTTGTATTCATTTTGGACATTTTTAACAAACAGGGAAGATTGTCATCCTTAGAAAGCTGTTACAATATTATTTAGAAGTAATAAAGTCATTTACTATAAACAAAAAAAAATTGAATTTAGACAAAAACAGTTTAGCAGAATTTATTAACATACATATGGAATCTATGTGGTAAACTTATCGCATAGGTATAAAAGAATTCAAAATTGTGTTACCAGCGCGTTGTTAATATCGCGACAGTCATAGTTATACCGCTATCGCGGGAATTCGCAGGGATTTGACGTTTGTTATGTCCAATGCCGCTGGTATAAACATAGTTTTGTCATCCGCATTCGTGCAGTGTATAGAGGCTCTTAATTACATACATGAAATGAATAAAAGCCTAAAGAAAGGGGATCTGTAGCCTTAATATTTTAGAATGTCATTTTGATGGTAACATTGCCTTATTAAATCCTTAACTTGACGTTAATAAATTATTTACGTTAATAAATATCAATTTTGTGAGATTCGAAGGAATAACAAATTATCTCCGCGATCGTACAGACGAGCTATGGAAAATTATTTTGTAATAAATTATTTTGACATTTCTTACTTGACTACATTTATCTAAAAACTTTTCAATGGTTATGAAAACTGATTATTAATTAATTATCGTTCATCCTTATCGTTAGCGCATAGTAAAGTCATAATTTTTTTTCTCTCCATTTTACTTATGATTGGAGATCTGGTGCCAGTCAAAATAAATCAAAGAATAGAGTTGTTATTTCCTTTTCCTCGAAGCTTCCATAGCTTTGAACGATATTCTGTTTTATACGAAACTGTAGTTAAACGATTTTAGATTCGAAAATTAACGGATAGATTTAGAAACAACATTTGCGTTAACACCGATCGCCCGGGGAACATTAACAAGATATGTTTACAACAACAGTACACAGTATACGGTTGTCTAATGAAGTGATTTGCATACGCCCTTTGAGGCTCCTTTACAAGCTGTATACATGTTTCGGACACTTGGGAGATAATACGTCATACATTTATATAATATAATGTTTCATATTCTAATTTTTTATTTTATTTGTTTAATCACAGGGAACATTTATGATCATATTTAATGGTATATATAAATTAGGTTTCAGTTATGTCATATTAAGTAATGAGTAGGAAATAACATGTCGTGTCTGCCTACACTGCGTCGCCACAAAAACACAATTGACCATTAAATTAGTGGAAGTGACTTATTAAAATATCAATACTACGGGTATTTTATTTATTTTTTATTACATTTGTTAACAGGGTCGTATTGGATCGAAGTTAATCCTGGCGATGCTTGAATTTTTAATTAAATAAAATTGTTCGATTCACTCTATTGCTCGGTCTATCGATTGTATTTACCTTGTGCGGATTATCATTGGTCTGTGACTTCTATAGACAAGCCGATAGGATTACATAAAGCCTGTATAGCTCGTGCTATATATATAAACGTTTAAAAAGTTTTCGATCGGTTTAAGAGGGCTTTTCTTTTGTTTATGGAAATTCCCTTGTAATTTAACCTCCACGCAGTTTTTTGTGTACTCCAAAGGACAGACTTTTACATTTTACATAACGTGAATCAATTTAATTAACTACTCACAACAAATGGTAATAAGGTCCCTGACCTAACCATGCCAGGGGAGTTTCGGACGGGGAGATATAGCACTCCCCCAACTTAAAAAAAAAAAAAAAATTAACTCGAAGTATTATATAACCATTTTACGAGCGTATTCCGAACCCAATATAAGTTCTTGCTAATACAAGCCTGCCAATCTGGGTACTATAAAATATGAAGTGAAAATTTATGTGCAAATACATATAAATTTTCAGAGATAAAAAAATTATTCTCGAGTCTAGAAATATGAGAAAAGAAGCGGCCTACGAAATGCTAAACCACACTCGTGTTTTTTCGCCGCACAGTTGGTTCACCACAATCTTTTATATATAATATTTTAGTATATATACATTGCAATGTAGCATTTATGGCTTCTCATTCTTCTCTTTCTCTTACTTCTTCTCCTCTGCTATTATTGCTTGCCGCCACATAAGGTTTTAATTTTTTTTTTTTGGTGCGAGTGTTGTACACGTGTTTTAATTGTATTGATGATGATTTACTATAAAACAAATTCACTCAGAAAATTGAATCGATGTTTAAAATAGTATGTTATCCTTACTGTCGAATTTCAATTTCGTTTTTGATCTTATCATATTTCTGGCGACTCTTTTCATATTGAAATAATATATTAGAAGTAAATTATATATTACGAAGTTTCAAGTAACGTCCCTTTATCTTTTCTATTTTAAGAAAGCGTCTTTACAAACTAAAGAAAAAAACAAATCGTATCGCAAAAATACATACATGTGTAAAAAAAACTAAATTAGTTGGACGAAAAATAAAATTATTATTGTATGATAAATTAGTATAAAAATAATAATTTTCTTATTTTATGTATTCAATAAAATATGTTAATAATTTTGTAGTACGGAAAATGTATTAAAACTGAAAGGTAATTTAATTTCGTTCATTAGTATTATATTATGCACACCATAAGTGGCGTGAAAGTCTTACCTATTAAAAGAAGATAAATTGTGGAGATTTACCGAGGCGGGATTAGTTAAAGCTTGCGTTCATTAATTAAGAGTAAAATTTTTCAACTGGCGCACGGAAAAGCTCTCTTTTGAGTAATGTAACCTCATTATCTGAATACGGTAGAGCAGAGTACTACAGCACTGGTATTCTGATGTTTGGAGAGAGCAAACTAAAACTTACGTTTGTAACATTAAAAATAAAAATAAACTCTAGTCTTTGAATTCGATTATTATACACTCAAGTTAATTCTTTGTGTCGTTAAAAAAACATATCTCACGCCTCTATTTCCCGAAGGGGTAGGTAGAGGTGCAACTAGGGTACTCACATTTTGTCGTATGTTTTGACGCTCCATAATGAGATAGGGGTCGGCCCCTATCACATTAGCCTATCACATAACCTCGGGGCTATCGCCATATCGGGCACAAATTTGTATTTGTTTGGATTGTTAATATTGGTGTCCTAAGTCATTCGATTTCTTCGGCTAGATATGATTTATTTAATCATTAAGTAACCTGTGTCTTGTAAAACATGATAAGTCTTCGAAGTAATAAATTTAATTCACGATCTCAGAGTTCACACTTTATTTCACTTAAAGCTTTATTTTTATAAGTTCTTTTGCGTTATCAATCACTCAGTGTTAACTTCGGTCGACGTTATCCATAAATATTTAATTCCAGTCCATCCATTATGTTACGTTAGTAATACAGTGCCGTTACGGCGTGCGAGCCGCGGCTGTCTGGATAAAAATAATAAAATCGCAGAAAAACATTTAATATTCTGTCTTTATTTGAAAAAAATAATTGTAGACACAGTGACAAAAGGATCATCAGTTCTATTGATAGTTAAATAAAATGTTATTTCAGATATTTATCTCTTAAATAAAATTATATTAAAAATTAGCATGATGTCGTAAACCTAATAGGGTATGCTGAGATTAAAAAAATAATAATCTAACCGTCCTGGCTCATAAATGTAAAGAAACAAAGTGGAGGGAAAAGAAAAATGCGAATTGAATTGCGATTTAATAATAAAAATTTCCAAGAATTTAAGCAATCACATTTAAAACGTTACCACTCAGTTGTTCGGATAAATTATAAGGAATACTGGATCAGCGAAAAGTGCAATTAACTTGAAGCTACTAATTGATACGCAATCCCATTAGCACTGCAAACGGAAGCATTAAGTAATTCCATTAGGAACACTGTTCTTTACTTTGTTTCCATTAACTTTTTATTGCAGTATTTGTAGCGATAAATACATTTAAATAAACAATTTACACTACAATTCATATATATAGAAATAATACAACAAAAATATACATGAGTTTTTTATTTTACGCAAAAACTTACACGAGAAAATATTTCTTAATGATTTGTTTTTAAATCATAGTAATATAATATTCCAAGTCATAGACAAAATGTTTCCTGGCAACAATAAGGACAAATGGGATGACTCAACCTCGATGTCAATATCATATTCCTCCCGTGTATTAAAAGGATTAAGATGGCGTTACACTTATTACGAACGCTAGTCTTTGACACGGTTTGAATAGCTCCGTAATGGGCGCCAGAAGGGAATAAAGGGGAGTTAACAATTGATATTTATGTTGTAAAAAAAATAAAATATTTTCTGGCTTTATTGTTCTTGAATAGTTCTTACTTATCTTTAAAAATTTACACTTTAGTATCAATCTAGGTTATATTAGAATTTATATTTATATTGCAACACTGAAAATAGAAATACCACGACAAGCAGTGGTTATGGAAAAAAATTATCGACAGTCTTAAGTTTAATAAGATGCATAGTGTAAGAAATATCCCGAATATAAATAACAAATTATGAATATAACAAATTGTCTACCTCTTCGGAAAGTAAAAGCGTGAGTATAACAAACTACGTAAAATTCGAAGTAAACAAAATAATAACCTTGATTTAGTCTCGAAAATAGAATGTAAATATTTAAGCAAACTTTATTATTACCTTTATACACAGATTTCTTTGTTCTATCTGTGTAAATTTACACCGAGTAGAATCCCTTATGATCCGCTTAGTGAATAAAACGTAAGATGTTATGTAGACATGATACTGTAAGTTACACAATGTCTGCAACTTACTGATACTTTTTCGATAAAGATATCCCAACAAATACATTTCATTCAAATTTCGTTGCTCAAACTCACCAGTTTATATTTTTTATTATACTACCAAAATACATAATGCAAAGACAGTAACAGCACCATTCACAATTTCTTAAAACAATATCGAATCGTGTAAAAAGGAGATAGCGTGATTAAAGTAATAAGAAAAAGGACGGCTAGAGTTTATCAATTCTTGATAAGTAACGTTAACGGACGTGCAGTCAAAAAAGTCCCTATTGGGACATTTTGCTTTTTTATATTATATCACTTGTACTGTTCAAAAGTAATCAAATCATCAAATCAAATCTCTGGTAAACCAAAGCTCGTAAATAAATGAAGGAAGGTACAGATAAATAATTATTCAATTACCGCAATTGTAAATTTAATTACATACCACACGTAATACGAATAAACTAGACTAGACTTATGGAAGATACATAAATATTAACGAGGTGCAGGATGAGAACGAAAGCGTGGAAATGAGATGCCACTACACGAACTAACACGTTTTCGACACGGTTATCGTCATTTCAACAAGCACGACCTTAATGATACGGTAATAATACAAGTATTTATCTTATAAATTATATTTGGACTTCGCACGGACATGTACATATGCAAACTATAATATATGTCATCGACCGCTTGTGTACATACGTCGCCAGTTTAAAATCGGTCTAGGCTAAATTGTCAGCAAATTGTGAGCTCAAGGATTATATGACCTCATAAATACACAATAAAAATAAAAACCAACCAACCAATCCGTGTACCCAAATGTGTTAATATACTTTTGTATACAAAAATGTATGTCACAAAATCTGTTAACATATTACACCATAATTCTTCTACCTTTCTCGACTACAGGAAATTCAATTTTCCATTTTTAGGATCGTAGAGTAAATATATAACATTGATAACACGTGCAGCCTCCAACACTGTCGCAATGTAATTTCAACCTGGAAATTATTTAGCAGAACTCGAGAAATTCCTTCCCGCCAAGCAATACCACACGTCGCCAATAAATTCGAATACTTTAAGAGTATAACAATACTTTCTTGTAAACTAAACAAAGTATAGAGTTACCAGCTTTAGAAATAAATGATTTATGGTATTTGGTAAAAAGAAAGTTGAAAAAATAAAAATAATCAATTTATTGCAAAACAATAAGAAGTACAATACTAAATACTTACATCCTGCACATAAATAATGTGAGATTATTCGTCTAAAGACATTTTTTTTTACGTAAATTTTAACTCTGAGATTCCATAATATTTATTCTATTTTCATTAAGTCTAATACTTATTAACATTTTCTTAGTTATTCTCAGCCATAGGTGTTATATTTGCGGTAATTTTATAACCTGGCGCTGAATTTCGTAATATTAATAAGTGGCTTCTCTGTGACAAAAGAAAGAAATGAAGTAATATTCCGGAGCAGTTTTATTACGACTTCGCCATATGTTGTGTGTAAGGTATTCAATATTATCTTCATGAAAATCTCTTGATATTATTTTTCCTAAAAAAAAATATTAAATCATAATATGTATTATCATTTAAATGCCTCGGTGGCTCAGTGGTATACGTATACGGTACTGCTGCAACGCTAGGGTTCCGGGTTCGATTCCCTGGTCGGAAAAAATGATATTGAGTTTTTTCAATTTGATATCAGCCTGGAGTTTGGAATTTGTGCCCGATGTGGCGATAGGCTCACCCCCTATCACATTATGGGACGGAAAAACATATGGCGAAATGTGGGTGCACTAAGTTGCACCTCTGCCTAACGATAAAAATATTAATCAGTTAAAAAGTTGCGATAGGAAAATTAATCATTTTTAATTCATTTGAATATACTTGACAGATAAAAAAATGTGTATTTTTTAAATAATTGGTTGGCAATAAAATAATCAAATAAAAACATTAAATAAAAATTCATAAGACGTATTAACATTTTTCTTCAATAAACAGTTTAAGGAACTTCTTTTCCTCATTACATCTTCCATTTCTTCCCAAAGTGAACATAAACGTGATGTAAAATCGCTCTGTATTTCACCGCACACGGCACACCGCAGTGCAATACTCTACCAACAACAATGCATTGCAAATTATATTTCATTTTGTTTGTTATTCCCTGGTGATGATACAATTTATTATTTAAGAAAAATATTTATGGTGTTCTTTAATGTTAAATTCTCTACTTTTTCTAATATTAACTTTTATTATTTTAAACTTATATTTTCTGCAATAAGTTTTAATTCAAATTCTTAGTTTCAGTTTTACTTGAGTTTTACAGAAATTTTACAAAGGAATTAAAAATTAATGTTTGCAACAATAGATAACATGCATATGCATAATAAAGAGCCCGTAAAATATATATCCCTGATATAATATTTAATGATAGCGCCATCTAGACGTTACTACACAAATATGAAACGTAACCTTTTCACAAACCTACTAACCATAAACAATAAAGTAACTTTTGCTTATTCGAAAGAAAATAAAAATAATTTGATAAAAAAAAACTATGTAGAGAAATATTCGCACTGGTGCATTGGTCAGCTATTTAATTTCAAATTTAAAAATTTTATTTGTGGGACGATAAATACTCTATGATGCCATGCACTTTTTTATCTGCAAACTGAACTACACAATCGCTTTGTTAGATGGCATAATATCAATCAATTGTTATTTTGTGTTAGTTTCTTGCATAGACCCCTTGATCAATTGTAAACTTTGTAGACGAAAGAAAAGATAAACGTTAACATTTTAGTTTGTATGTGTATTGTTAAAATTGAAAAACAGCATTAATCAGTCAAAATGAGTATGAGACCAGATGATCATCGTCGGAAGTGGGATAAAGATGAGTTTGAAAGAATTGCAACAGAACGACTAAAAGCGGAACTAGAAGAAGAGGAAGAACGCACCAAAAAGAAAGGTTTAAAATACTTCCAATGGCAGGCAAGTTACAGTTTTAACGACCATATTATTTTAATCCTCATATTTATTTTTTCAGCACCGCCAGTTAAAAGGGAACTTTTAAAGCAACGTGATTATAAAGTTGATTTAGATTCTAAACTAGGCAAAAGTGTCGTAATAACCAAAAACACACCAACCTCCCAATCGGGTGGTTATTATTGCAATGTTTGTGACTGTGTTGTCAAAGATTCTATCAACTTTTTGGATCACATCAATGGAAAAAAACATCAACGTAATCTTGGTATGTCAATGAAGATAGAGAGGAGCACATTAGATCAAGTAAGTGATGGTCAATCTTACTTAATTTTTTTTATTTCTATTAAGTATTTTTACATTGTGTAATTATTAACCATCTCTATTTTATGTTATGAACAGATTCCTTGTAGATTTTGCCCTAGCTTTAACAATGCACAAAGGAGAGATCTATCTCACATTTACACTTATTTTGTTTCATGTTACACTATATTTTAAATTAAATTTCAGTCCTATATACCTGTCTTGTAATGTTCTTCTATTTAAATGTACAATAATCTAATATTAACACTTTATTACAGGTCAAAGCAAGATTCTCATTAAATAAACGTAAATTAGAAGAGAAAAAACGTGATTATGAACTGGATACAAGGTTGAGAGAAGCCGCAGAAGAAGAAGCGAGACTGAAAGAACTTCGTCGGGAGAGACGCCGCGATAAGAAACGCAAAATACAGGAGACGGATGAACCCGATGATACACCAGCACAATCAGAACTTGCACAAATAATGGGATTCTCAGGCTTTGGAGGCTCAAAGAAGTGAATGTACATACATATAAATATAATTTTATAACCATACCTTCTATTTCAATTATTAAACAATGTTAATTAAACATATAATTAGCAAATTATACTGTCTTATTTTATTCATATCATACTAACGTAATATATGTGTATAACTTTAGGACAAATCAACAGGCCCGCTCTGACACTTAACTATCTAAATAGGACTTTTTAATGTTATAGGACACTAAATATATGCAAAACAGAAAATGTAAACAAAATATCAACATGGTTTCAAATTTATTATTGTGCTACATTCTGATATCTGATAAATAATGCAATCAAGATGAACAAACAACTTGACCAATTTTGAAAAGGGAATTGTTATTCAATTCAAATTCTTTTTTGGATTGATAAATAGTCAAGTTTGTGGGTTTTGTAAATTAATTTATGCTTATTGTATAATTTTATATACTCATGATAGTGGTCCTTACAATAAATTTAATGTGAAGTGAAAAGTATTTTCATCAAAATTAATTTTATTATATAAGATGCATTGTCATTTTTTATAACAAACTGAAAGGCGCAGCTGAATGCAACTGAATGAAATCTAGATGTGCCATTGTTACATATTGTATACAATTTTTCAAGCGGAACAAATGTCATCCTTATTCATGCATGCTAACACGTCTTTTATATGTTCATCCAGTAATTTCCGCTTATTTGATGCCATTTGCCAAGTATTTCAACCATCCAGATCCCTAAGATTAGTCAATATCTGAACATATGCTTAAAAACTATCTTGAAATATTGATTATAATGAAGATTTGATGAATTTCTAAAAATAAAAAACAGCTCACGCCTGTATTCCCCGAAGAGGTATGGCGAGCCTATCGCCTTATCGGGCACAAATTTGGAGCTGATATTGAGTTGAAAAAATCCATAGATCACTTTGCCCGACTCGAAAGTCGAACCCAGAGACCTCAAAAGTAGGAGAACATATATCTTCATGTACGATATTGGACCGGATGGATGACTTGCGTTTATTGTACTTTTAGCATTACCATGAAAGATACAGATAATGAGGAAACCCATTGAATAGACTTGATTATACACCATAGTGCGCGCTGTACACGAGTCGTGAATACACCACGCCTTCCTATAAATACAAACTTCAGTCACAAATAAGGTTTATATGGATGATAAAACCGCAACAATGACACGTTTATGGGTTATATCTTCAATTGTAATTTTATGCGTTATTTTCGTAATACAATATCAGGTAAATTAAATGTTAAAATACGTAAAAAATAATGTTAAAATTATAGATTTTTTAATTGTATTTACTTTTCAGGTAAACGCTGAAGTTACAAGTAGGATGGGTAAGTTTAATATATAATTTTGAATAACGTATTTCCTTGTAATTATTGATCACGATATCTAAAATGATATTAAATATTTTCTTAAAAAATTATAATCAAATATCTCATTTTATACTTTTTTACATTTATACTTTTTTATTTCTATCTTTTTATACTGTAGGAAATTTTAAGATTAATCAAAAAATTGTACTCTTTTATTTACTGTAAAACATAGTAAGAAAAATCTGTAACAATTTGAATGTAATTTTGGAAAGTCATTTTCAAAAACTTATTAGTAATGTACATAAAACTAATTTCTGAGGATCACCATCTTTGAAAAATTATTGGAAAATAATAACTTACTTCATTTTTTTGTTAAATAATGCTAAAAAACTATCTGCATTCTAAATTTCTACTTGAAAAAATCCTGCTTTATAAATATAAAAAAAATCCAAGACTACCATGCAAAGAAGATATTTGTTTGCCGAATTTATATTTTGTTTAATTTTTTTATGAGCCAGTCAATATTTAAGGTCTATTTTTTTTTTATTTCAGAAGATACAATTGAACAGACTCGAGTAAAACGCCAACTGGAAGATTTTGATAGTGATGATGCAACACCTGATGAACAAGAATCCGGGTTTTGGGATAGAGTTGTTAAAGTAGCACTGAGATTGTTTACCAAATTTATGGAATGGCTGAATTCATCTTGATGTATCATTTATGTTATTCCCAAATCAACACAGTCTTTTTTCATTAAATTAAAAAAAAATTATTAAATTAGACTAATGTAATATTAATATATATGTAATATGTTTTTTCTTCCAATCCTAAATCATAAAACAGATTATAATAAAACTATAAAAAGTTGTACTCTATATGTATGTTTCAAAAATAAACGAAATATTTAGGCATTTAAAATTCTTGTGATGGTGTAATACATGTATTACAAGCTAAGTACATACAGTTAAAATAAATATGTAGACATATATATATGCAATATTTATTATACTATTATAATTTGTTGCAATATATTCAAAACATACATTAGCTTGGTCTCAAAACATTTTCAGACAAGTTTAAAGGATTGTATGATCTTTGAGAAGCTAAATGTCTTATATTAGCCAGCTCTGGGTTTTCTGTATAATGAGGAAAAGAATTTACTTCTTTATTAGACAAGTTGAGTGTCTTGATAGCATTTTTAAAAGTCGACAACCTAATAAATGCTTTACTTGTCAAAGCTGTGTCAACTAAGCACTTGTCCACCATTGAAATTACCATTTTATCTTTGCATAGTGATCTGCCTTCTAATGCATTCGCCAGAGCGTGATATATTTTACTGAAATCAACATTATTTGTGCAAACTGGAGCAGGAAAATCTTCAAAATCAGCTATCAAACGAATAGCTGTTGAGGTCTCAGTGTGAAGATCCTTGAAATTTAAAGAATCCGTAAGAAGTTTAGCCCAATCTACCAATGGTATAATGTTAGTCCCATTTCGTTTTGTAATTTTTTTTGCTTTCTTACGTAAGGTTGGATGTTCAGAAATCTTATTCTTGTAATATGTTATAGCTTCTTGGATTTCTTCTGGGGATTTTGTAGTAATGAATGAACTGAGGTTCTTCAAATCCTTATAATCATATGCTTTTAATGCTTGCAAAAGATGATATTTTTCTTCTTTTGTCCAGTTTTCCATGCCATGCGTATTACTATTACGTGACGGTTCTCCCATGCTGATTAAATTAAAGAAAAATAAAATAGAAATCTATGGACACTGTCCTTTTAATATTAACTGTTGAACAAAAAATAAAATACCGAAGAACACGTTGATCGTTATATACCTCACAATTTTACCAAGATACAATGTTGAACTCTAAATTAAATTTAAAATATTACAATGCGAGTTGCGATTAAATCTTATTAAACTCTGACGGCTAGAGACCAGTAAAATCATCAAATCTGAAATTGACTTGACATCACATTATCAAATCATTTGACATCAGCTGGCTGTCACTGTCAACCAATGATGTCTATTTATTAGCTATAAAAAGTTAAGCT
>JAABKM020000029.1:4379210-4391323 GCA_016277805.2 Papilio aristodemus | reverse complement strand
GGAGCTTCAGGACGCTCGAATAAGACAGATCATGGTCACAGGTAAGAAGAGTTCTTCGTGCTCGAAACATCGAAAATAAAAATTAACTCGATTAAATCTTTTACATTAGTTATAATTCGAAATTCATAATGTTCGCGTTAACGTAAAAAAAATTACTACATCTATTTTCACATACACCTATCTATTTTTAAGTAGTTTTCTGCCATTTAACTGGTATAACTTAGCATTAATATTTCTCAAACCATCAGAGAATATTTAAATAAAATGCAGACCGCACTGAAAACTCGAATAACTGGCCCTTATTAATATCCGCAGGTGATAACATAATGACCGCCATGTCGGTGGCCAGAGGGTGTAACATGGTGCAGCCGCATCACAAGCTGGTGCTGGTCACTGTCGGCTCGCAGCTGGCGGACGACACGCGCCCGCCGCTGCACATGGAGGTCAGTTGTCATAAATAACATTGTTATACTACAAAATGGAAGACAAAAAAGATTAAAAAAAACTTAGAATATGTAGAAAAATATAATATAAAATGAATGCGTGTGAAGCCAATGTCAAAAGTTAGTTTTGAAATGAAATACAATAATAAATAATTTCTCGTGACAATACTGTTCTTGTGCTGTAGTATTGTTGCTGTATCAATCTGCAGGTGGTCGGTGAGGACGGCCCGCCGCTGCTGTCGATGGACTCCTATGTCCTGGCTCTCGAGGGCAAGACGTGGGCCGTCGTCCGCGCTCACTACCCCGAAATGATGGTGACGGTGCTCAAGAAAGGTACATTTAAATCGACTTTTATATGTTCATAATAGCTAATATTAATTCTGTTCACAGTTTGTGCCTATCCCGTCCTGACCTAGTATATACATAACTAGGCAATATCCAAAAAAATAAATAAAACATATCTCACGCCTGTATTCCCCGAAGGGGTAGGCAAAGGTGCAGCTAGTGCACCTACATGTCGCCATATGATTTTTTCCATCTCATAATGTGATAGGGGACCAGCCTATTGCCATATTGAACACAAATTCCAAACTCCGGGCTGATATCAAGTTGAAAAACCCAATATCATTTTTCCTGACCCGAGAATCGAACCCGGAACCCCAGCGTTGTAGCGGTACCGTATTCGTAATACGTGATACCACTGAGCCACCGAGGCAGTTACTGAAAATAAAAAAATACTTCATAATAAAATAAATAATTATTTAAAATGGTTAAGATGATTATTCAGGTGATTAATGTGTCGCTCCAGGCATGGTATTCGGGCGCTTCGGTCCCGACCAGAAGACGCAGCTGGTGACGTCGCTGCAGGCCGAGGGCCTGGTGGTGGGCATGTGCGGGGACGGCGCCAACGACTGCGGCGCGCTCAAGGCCGCGCACGTCGGCATCTCACTGTCCGAGGCTGATGCATCTGGTAAGACCAACCAATTTAAAAAAAATATATTAAGTGAAAGTTCTTCGATTAGTAACATATGTATGTCACCTGTACATCTCAGATTGTTATTTATACGAAAAGTAATTTCCCTGTCGTCTTGTTCCAGTGGCGGCGCCTTTCACCTCCAAAGAGCAGAACATACGATGCGTCAAGCACCTGGCGCTGGAGGGCCGCTGCGCGCTCAGCACCTCCTTCGCGATATTCAAATACATGGCTCTCTATTCCCTCATCCAGTTCTTCTCCATCCTCATCCTGTACAACGTAAGTTGGTATCAGTATGAAGCAAGTGATCAAGTCATTTTATACTATAAATAAGTAGAATTTGAAAACTTCTTTGGGGTCTTATTGGATTGTGTAAATAGTTAAAAATTAATAAATAATGCTCACTTATTTCAGTATTACTCGATCCTCGGCAACAACCAGTTCTTGTACATCGACTTGGTGCTAACGACTCTGCTGGCGCTGTCCCTGGGGCGCGCGGCGCCGGGCCCCGTGCTCACCAAGCAACCGCCGACCGTCTCGCTGGTCGCGCTCGCCAGCATCCTGCCGCTATTGGCGCAAGTCCTGCTGGTCCTGCTGCTGCAGCTCGCTTCCATATACCTCCTGCACTCGCAGTCATGGTAACTTATTTCCTTCAGACGATCCACATGTCTTGTATGATATTAACGAATTCAGTAAGTCTAAGATTTCATAATCTATAGATATGTTATAAGAGTAGAAAAATGAAGACTCAATATAACGATTTTTCTTAACACTTTCAAGAACGATACAGTAATATACACCTTAAAACTACACTGTTAGAGCTCAATATAAGATTGTTATAATAAACGAGATATGTGACGGCACTCTCGACGGTCATTTAGTAACGTGTCTACTAAAAAATGTCATTGGTTTATTATGGTATGTATTTAACTATTTCTGTTTGGTATTGTTAACGTTAGGTAAAATAATAATTGTATTAAGATGGAAGCGATGGCCCAGGTACCACGCGGCGGAAGGCGCCGGCGACGTGGAGCAGGTGTTGCTGTGGGAGAACACGGTCATCTTCATCGTGACCTCCTTCCAGTACCTCGTGCTCGCCTGCGTCTACGCCAAGGGCTGGCCCTTCCGCGAACCCTTCTGCTCTAATTGTACGTTATATATTATTATTATTCAGTTGGACCAGATACTTAAAAAAAAAACATTTTGTTTTCGATAAATAACAGTTTACAATATAAAAACTAAAAAATAAGAGCCCACTGTTTCCTTAAAGGCCGGCAACGAATCTGCTGTTCTTCTGGTGTTGTAGAAGTCAATAAGCCTTAGTTATAACTTTTTTGGTGACCTCGTTTGCCCCCTTATAGAAGAAACAAAAAAAAAACACAATGAATATGTTAAGTTTGTTTGGTTTATCAGGACTCTCAGTGCATTTGAAAGCTTCCAATTGTTTTAAAAGCTTAGAATTATCCCAATGAATATGTTTCAGACTACATGGTGTTGACCCTGGTGACCCAGTTCGCGTTTGTCCTGGTGCTGCTCCTGTGCCCGTGGCCCTGGCTGTCGCGCGTGATGGAGATCATGCCGGTAGACCTGGCCAACAGAGACCAGACGTACTTCAGGATCTACCTGCTGATCATACCCGCGCTGCATTTAATACTCGCCATAGCTATTGAGGTGTGTGCGTAATACAAAACACTGGTGCAATAAGTAAACGGCCTCGGTGGCTCAGTGGTATCACGTATACGGTACCGCTACAACGCTGAGGTCTCGGGTTCGATTCCTGGGTCGGGAAAAATGATATTGGTTTTTTTTTTCAACTTAATATCAGCCCGGAGTTTGGAAATTGTGCCCGATATGGCGATAGGCTCGACCCCTATCACATTATGGGACGGAAAAACATATGGCGAAATGTGTGTGCCTACCCCTTCGGGGAATACAGGCGTGAGATATGTTTTTTTTAAATAAGTAAAGAAATATACGAATGTTTGTCTCACGCCTGTGTTCATAGATGGGGTAGTAGTCAAGTGTGTATCCATCTCTTCGCCTTAGCGGGCAATTCCAGTCTCCAGGCTGATATCGAAATGAAAAACAGTACAATGGAAAAATATATATGTCGGGACAAATTAGTACTCGAATACTATGAAAAACAAAATCAGCCTGCTTGTATAGAAGTTTTTAATCCTAATTTGAATTTACAGTCGACACTGTCCGAGGTGGACAGGCTGAGCTCGTTGCTCGGCGTGTTCAGGAGGCGCTGCGCCGTCAAGGAGGAGGCGGCAGACCTCACGTGCCCGCTGTGGCTGCCCGACCCCGCCTCCCCCGCCAGCCCCGCCTCCCCCGCCAGCCCCGCCTGCTGAGTCACGGCACGACAGGATTCCGGTTATTGCAACTCTACTATAAGTCTATTCCATATATTATGCGACAGGATCAAGGCTTTTTGTGTAGGCGCGCTGGGACACGCAGTGCCCTAAAAGGAAGTTTACTAATCATCGAATTTTCCATAAAAACTGAATGAATGAATTTTTAAGAAAGGGGTGGGGTGTACAAAAATTATGGACTAACAATTATCGACAATTAGCCTGTCCCCAGTAATAAAGTGACTTTTCAATTCCATGTGTCTATGATAGAAATTTACTCATATGCAAGCCGTAAGGCTTTAAAATAATTACATAACCTTAATGTAGAACTTTTGTGCAATGTTAGTTGTACCCATCGCTTTATTTCTGTAAAGAAATATAAACACAACGGTAGGTCTTTGTAATTATTACTCGCTTTTGAGATTACTTGAAACTTGTCGTAACAATAATAAGCCTGTCAGTGCGGTTACTGAAATGACAGCTTGGAATAAATGAATGAACATTTATTCCCGGATACTATTTATTTGCAGTCGAAATGATGGTCTTTGTAAAGGAAATGGTTAATAAAAGATGCGACTGACCGATGTGGACAAATAAAAGGAGCTGTGGTGGTTTTTTTTAATTGTGATACTTTCAAATGAAGTAAGGTTTATGTTGAATGGAAAAATTGAATAAATCAATTTTATATGACTTAAAAGTCGAAAATCTTAAAAATATGAAAGGTTGTAAAATGATATGGTACTTATTGTATTGAATAGTACTTACAACTGATCCACGCTCAGTGCACGTACTTACAATATAATTATAGCTTCGTAAGGACGTACTTACAGCTTACGTACGTCTAGTGAATGTACTTATCTACTTTTAACGTACTTACCATTTACACGATACTGATTAGTTTATGTACTAACTTATAGAACACTATTTATTTGCATTTCTTCATATCAGCATTCTGTGAGGCGGTCAAAGGGACCATTAGAGATATCGAATCGAAATTAACAATAGCGAGGGGAAGGGAGGAGCTGCATCCTGTCATTCAGGTTTAAACATTTGTAGTATTACTTGAGGTTGTTACTTTATTTATCGTTGTAATATATATTTAGGTCTTACAAGGAATATATACTATACTATGAATTGGTGTAAACTTGTACAATTTATTATATATATATGTAGTCAAAGTCACATCCGATTAGGGATATCGCTTGTTGAAAATTTAGACTGACATGGATTTTAGAATTGTCTTTCTAAAATCTATGTCAGTTTCGTACAATTTGTACTTTTCTGGTGGCGATATCTTTATAATTATTAGATATTCATTCCACTCAAAATCGCCATCTCTCACGTCATGGGATGGAAAAACATACGGCGAACTGTTGATGCAGTTCTACCTACCCCTTCGGGGAATACAAGCGTTAAGGTATCGCTCATCAAATCTTTGTCTAGAGACAATGGTTATTGTTGTTACGACAAGGTGCTGTAAGATTAATTAAAATCTTATAGTAAATTACTTATTAAAGATTTTATGATTTAAAAAAAATGAACATTAGCAGTAACAGTGAATTGACCCCAGATTTACATTTTATTTCAAATATCAACTGAAAAGTAATATATTTTATGCACAGTATGGGAATTTATTATCTTCTGTATTGTATCTATAGTTTTCATAAATTATCAAATTCTCTTGCCCCCTTGAAAATCGTTTTTTTATTCCTACATAAATGTTAGTGATTTTATATAATTATAATAAATTTACTTTAGAATAGTCTCCATGGATTATTTTTTGGAATTGATAAGTGAATTGAGTAGTCATTAAAAATTAAATATTTTTATTTTTTTTAAGTATGTTTCATCTAAAGTACCTCAATTAGGCGCATTACCTTGGAAACGGGGAAATAAATTTTAGTCATTTCCCATAAAGCCTCTAATCGACTGTATATATTTTTGTGCGCTTAGCTCTCCTTTTAGATATTTTATACGTACACTGATATTTATTATATTTCATTTGCGAATTATTTATTCATATATCAAATATATTATGAAATAATAAGGAGACGACAAAAGTTCACGCCGCGAAATGTAGCAATTAACATTATGTAGGAAGGCTCGCGGAGTAGTGAGGCACGTTGCGGTAGGAGGCTGCATGTAGGTGTTCTACGCGAGTCTCATGTTTCCGTGCACGCATTGTACGTTTAAAGAGTTATGGATTCAAATATAAATATGCAATTATTATTATTTTATATAACTCTAACGCTTCTTGTGAATTAGAATTTTGAAATATACCAATTAACTGGAATAAAATCCTTAAAATTACATTTAGTTGCTTATTATAATAGCTAATTGTTAAAACGCTTTATATGATATATCATTGAAATGAAATATTACCTCTAACTCCATCATCAGGCTATATTATATTTAATAAACTACACACTTTCCATATATCTTTTAGTTATTTATTTTTTTACATTCGTTTTTATTTTTTTATATCAGATTTTGAAAAAAGATATCACATTTATTTCTTATATCTTTGGGCATAAAGTCTTCCAAATAAAAGTTCATTTATAACCAGTGAATAAGATGACTATATCCCAATTGATATATTTTTATGAATTTCATTTTCCCAAATTTTTAATCATAATGAATTTTACTGCATTTGTATTACGGTACGATTGTCATTCTGAGGTCTAGGGTTTGATTCCCGGGTCGGGCAAAATTGTTGTTGGTTTTTTTTTAATTCAATATTAGCCCGGACTTGGAAATTTGTGCCCGATATAACGATAGGCTCGCCTCCTATCACATCTTGCGACGGCAAAATATGCGGCGAAATGTAAATACAATAACACCTCTGTGTACCTCTTCGGGTAACACAGGCGTGAGTTATTGAATTTTACATTGTTTTATTTTATCCTAACCCGATAGTTTTATGGTCGTCTAATTTAAAAAGCGCGGTTGATTAATTGATTCCATCAAATTTAAATTTTATTTTAGTAAAGTTACTAACTAGTCCACTTTATAGCTTCCTTTTTTTTTCATTTGTAATGAAATTTCAATTCATTTAAATCTTAAAATTATTTTTGTATGTTAATTTCAATATTTAAATTAAGAAATGGTCAACATTTTTATCCGAAATGACTATTAAAAAAAGGTTACTTAATTTTATAATTGTTCCTGTGAAAGCAATAAAATGTATGTCTTATAATATCTTCATTAATTTATAATTGGTATTATTTATTTGTAAATATTCCCCTTTTATTATATATTTATTGTACTTATTAATTTGTTATCAGTACAATTTTAATATAACTGTAGGAAACATTATAATCAACCTAAGTAATATTTAGTGTATTAATATAAATGTGGTAGAAAAATATTTATTAATAAATTTAACGTCGATTTCGGAAGATTTTTAATCTTATTTGTAAATGTTATCCTCTGTTTTAAATAACTATTGGAGAAAATCGAATATAATAGCATCAAGTTTGGATATACTATAGCTGTAAATTATTCATTTTTTTATAACATTGTGGTGTCAGGCGACCAGTCCGTTTCTGGTAGGGACGCTGGTAGGCTGGTACTACCGCGTTACCGTTTTCTGCCATCGATCCTTGAAATTTATTTACCTAAGCATGTACATGTCTCAGGCACAAATGCTGTTATAGATAGTTCAACTTAACTTGGCGCGCGATACAATCATATGAACTGCATGAGCACACGCCAGAGTTGGTCTAACTTATTTTACGTCTAATAGTAAAAGATTACATTAAAATTTTAAAACCAAAATATTTCAATTAACAAGTAACCCTGAGTCTTGTAATTGGGGTTGCTGGGTGTAAAATTGGGAAGACATTTTAATGAGTGTTCGGAAGTTATGTACAATGGAATTTGTTAATAGTATTTCCCAATTGTCATGTTTGAAAGATAAGACGTTTGTCTTTTTATTAAAGCGGCATTTTAACATATTTTCAGGTATGTCAGTAGACAAATAACATATTAAGTATATAAATACTGTACTGTACGGCTTCGTAGAGATTTTAGTAAATTATTCTTTATTAATATGCAATATTGTAAATGCCCAGTAGATCATTAAGTATTATAAAGGCTATGCACCATTCCTATTAAATTAGTACTTAGGTTTTGTTGCTTTCTAATTTAGGTCCCTTTTGTATTAAAATTGATAGGATGCGCACACACTAGAGTGTAAAGCGAACATATTTGTTTAAATTTTGTTAGCGAATGAACTGCATTATTATGCTTATTGGCAAGCCTGTGGCTAAAGTCATAATAGTTTAGCGATATCGTTAGTAGAAAAGTTCGAAACGTATAGAACTGACAGCTTTTAGACAGTCGACCACGTGACAATTTTAAAGCTATATCGCTAATGGAATGTAACGTGACTGGCTACAGGCCCTTGTTATTTGTACGTATTTTCTCCTCGAATATTTTGGAACTTGTTGACTGTTTTTGTGTCCAATATTTTTTTTAGCATGATAATGGAGTTCGTTTTAAAAAAAAACTTTTCTCTCTACGAGACATTTTATAGATTGATGTGACCAAAAATTTTAATAAATGTAACTATTTAAACGCTCTTGTTTTATTTCAACTTATCGTATCCTTATTATTTATAAATAATTAAGCTCTCACTTCATCCCTGCTTTATTTAGCATATTACGTTTTAAATGTGACAGGAAGTGACAGCTGTCATATTGTTAAGAGTCGGTTATTTACTGACTGACCACTTCCACATAGTATATATAGGTAAGACATGGTTATAATAGAATATAAGGTCATATTAACACAAATACTTATTATGAAATAAATAGTTTACTGCTTTGAAATAAAAATTAATGTTTTTTTATTAGTTCTGCATAACACTAATAATCTAGCCGATCAGGGCAGGTAGTCCGTGTAGCCGGGCGGCGGAGAGTAATGCCGCGGCCGTACGTCCTTCACATTTACCTGTAGCGGACGTACATCTTGAGGCTCTGGAGGCTTCTTCCACCTGGCGTAAAAAAAATAGGTACACATATATAGTTAAGTCCAACTAAATTGATTTTATTATTGCAGGAAAGTACAGAGATGCGCCTCGTTTATTGAACACAGAAGTAAAACAGTTTTACTTTGCAACTGTATGGAATGCTTATTTTTATTAACTTAGCTTATTCACGTAATGATTGTTCGTACTGGTACTACCAAAGTTCTTATCGTTTTAGGAACATACTCGGCTATAGTCGATGAAACTATATCGGTCGAAACGATGAAACAGGTCTTAAGGCATTTATTATTATTTAATTTAGCCATTAAAATCTTTCGTTTATACAAGCATCTTACCAAGGCACCAGGCTAAGGTTGTAAGGCGGCTTGGGTCGTGCCAGTCGCTCGGCGCGCTCTCGCCGCAGTGTGTCCTTGTCCCGCCAGGCGGCGCAGCACGCGCGCAGCGTGAAGTAGTACACGAGCTCTACGCCCGACAGCAGCGAGAACCCGAGGAACAGGCCCGCTATGCCGCCGAACGATACTGACAAACATAGTGATAGACACAAATTTATAACAATTTTTTTTGTAGAATTTGCAAAAAAGGATATTTCCTTTTCCTATCTATCATATAATCTACCAATATCTATCCTTTCCTTATTAGAAAAGGGTGGGAAGGTAAGAAGAATAGAATTAGGCTTCTGGCACCTCATTCGTTCGAAATAAAATGAAAAAAAAAAAAACTTAGAATACTTTTATTTCACGATGCACTAATATTGCAGTCTACTACTGTGGAAAAATTTAATTTTAAATAGGCTTAAATTTTATATTTACCTAATAAATCAACCCATCCGAAGAGCACCTCGCGTTTGTAACGAACCATGGGCCACGAAACAAACTCGGTCTCCAGCGAGTTCGACGCCACAGGACCTTTGCTAGAGCTTTAATAAAATAAATTCCAAATTTAAACAGCATTGAGTGGCATTGTGGCAGTAATAGACAGACCTCATATGACTTTATCTTTCAAATTAGCGCATGCTTTACCTTTGCTTCGCTTTAAAATACGAAAATAAACATAATCGAATGGCTTGAATTTACTCGACAAGAGCTGTAACATTTTAAGATTAAATTTATGACAACTTTTGTTTATAAAATATATCTGACAGTAAGATTAAAATAAAAGTAATATGCGTACTCGATTTCCGTGAGCTTTTCAACTTCGTAGACGGTGTGCGAGCAGCCGAGCTCGCAGGAACAGCGGCTGACGTCAGTGATGGCGGCCGCGTACTTAGCGATGCACTCTAGTTCGCGCACCGTGCACTGCCTATAACCTTCTGTGTTAACACATATTAGACGTTTAAAAATAGCTTTGACTAAAAAAAAACAAATAATACATGTGTCACAAGCTTCTTTAGATGGATTACGTGAATTGGCTACAACATTAAATATAGAATCAGCAACTGCCGAAAGATGATCAATGCATAGGCGTTTTGTACTCCAAGGTTTTGACGACAATAACTTGTCTATTGGCATTTATTAGTTTTAAGGCCATTAATGTAATTAGGAGGAATTCCATTAACCTGATGACATTGCATTTTTTTTAATTTATTTAAATTTTATTACAATACAACAGTGTAATAATGGTATGTGGTCATACTTGTTTTCGGATAGAAATGTGGCACACATTTGCAGTACGATCGACTTCTTTGCATCCGGCATTGTCGCATGCACGCGGAATATGTGTAAATAGGGGACGTCTCTAGAACGACCTCGTCCGCGAAGATACAACGTCGTTGTCGAATGGAGAGTTGCCGCGCGTCCTCCGTGGTGTACGTGTGCTTCACTGAAAACGATACTTTCTCCACGCGGTGGTCCCAAGACAACTGAGCGCTTTGTTCCAATCCCGCCATTTCCTCAGTTGAATGTATGTAAATCTAAGACGTATCACCAAAAGTTTATTTTAGTGTAATTGTATGTATTGTAATTTTAAGTTTATCATTACATCAGTTAAATGCCATTATACCTACGTCGATTAACGATGTGTTACGGATTGAATTAAACATAAAAGACCATTTAGAGTCTGTCTCGTGAATGTAGGCCTCCGTGAAAAGGTCGCTCTGCGCCTGAGATAGCCTAAAATAGAGGATAGATGTGAAAGGAAAGGACAGTTTCCATGTTAGACGCATAACAAACAATGGTAATACATTACCAAGGCCAAGTTTTCTCCGCGTGCCTTGAATTGTAAGCGTAACAAAAACCCATTTCTGTGAAGACGGGCACAAGTAAATCACAGCATTCCTCGGAGTCTCCTTTCCACTCGCAATCGTAAAATGCGGTTTCGCAGCGCTGTACAATCTACAATATAATAAACTATGAATATAAAAACTGTTATCTATTAATTTTGAAATAATTATTTCAGGACGGCAGCATTTGTAATAGCATAATACATAATGATCAATTTAATAATAATTTGAACTAACACTAAACACAGCGTCCTTGGGGTTTGACGCGGGGGCCGGCGCGTCACCCGCGGTATGTCCCACCAGGTCGGGCTGCGTGAGGAACAGCGATGCCTTCTCCGCTATAGAGCGGAAGCTCAGCGTCGCGAGCCACAGTAGCATCTCGGTTGCATTAGCCGATGCTCCCGACGGCCACACTCTGACCAATAAAAGTTATTATTAGATATTGGTGATTAATACTTATTTATTATACAATATGCTACGCCTTTTACAGTGAGAGCTCACAGTAGCTAGAACTACTCTGCGTATTCGTTTCATGAATTAGTTGCTGTAGACCAAACTTCTAGTAGTTTACCCCTTCCCATCCATTTCTAACAAGGAAATGATGGGAAGGGGATGAGGATTTATTAAAGGGATGGATAAGGAGATATCATTTTTATGTTTGTCCCTCACTCTGTCCCTTAAAGGCGGCCATCTTGCCAACTTCTTAGTTGGTTAAATATAAAATTACATACTTATCGATGTACTCCTGAAGTAAATCCTCATCAATAGGATTCATGTCGCATATAGTGACTGCCGGAAATGGTACGTCCCAATTATGAAAGTCGGTGTCTAAACCTGGAATAAAAATAAAAATTGGCCGAGATTATAAATAAAATCATTTAATTGTTTTTATCTTGTTTAAAAATCGAATTGGATTAGTGAAACAATGAATTCATTGAACTCGCCTGTTATCGTTGGATTTGTTTGGAACTTTTCCCACAGACTTACGATAATAATGCAAGTGGCCACGGCGCCGATGGCCGTGAAACTAAACCACATGAACCTGAGAAAAAGTCATCTGTTTTACAATTCAAGGGACAAAATAAAAGCAAAAGGAAGTATAGTCCACTAAATTAAGCGTTTGCAAAGTATTATA
>JAABKM020000029.1:4356656-4379110 GCA_016277805.2 Papilio aristodemus | reverse complement strand
TATTATGCAGACAGTGCATATATTTTTTTTATATTTGTTACAGATCCAAATATTTTTGTCGTCTAAAGAGATTTATAATTCGTGCATATTTACACAGGGTACTGTAATTTTTTCATACGTATATTCCGTGTTAAAGAATTTAGGTAAAAGCTATTCTTATAATATTTAAGATAGTAAAACATTTACTCACTTTTCACAGAAGGGTCGCTCTTTCTCCGCTATGTAACGCACACCATGCAACGTAGAGTTGTTGAAGAACTCAGTTGTCTGATGACGCAGACTCGCCGCGAGCAAAGATACTATTCCAATATCATCTTTTTGTTTACTTTGACGCTTTTTCCTCTTTCTCCCCTTCTGATAGCTAGGTGGTAATACATTTAGGGGATAAATTCTCGTCATCCTTCTGCATGTTCGTGTACATACCAAGGGACATACTAACACGATCTATTGTGTATGAGACCACGCGAGGCAAGATACAATCAGATTTATCGACCGGCGATTGCGTGTTTTGCTCTAATTATATTATGACAATCAGAAATCAAATATAATTATTTAATCGACAGCCCTATATTTTAGGTTATGTTTTATGTCTTTATGAAATCATGTAATAACATACATTATCACGTCAATACTAGTGACGTACAAATTGTAAGAATGTATGTTGAGTGTTATAATGGAACGTGATAATATTCGTCAACTGGTGTTTATATCAGGTATCATATTTCAGATAAAAATGTATGTAACGTGATCATTTTCAGTTATTCGTCAGTTCAGTCTTCACTGACGTTGCAGTGTTCAAGTGCGACAATTGCCTACGATTATATATAATGAGCAGTAGGCAGCAACTTATATAAAAATGAATGTCTTTCAGTCCATCCAATCCAAAATTTGGGTACTTAATTATTACTTTTATCCTCAGGATTTTTTTTATTTTTTTTATGTTATGCTACCTTTTTGTTCAAACACAGCAACACGTGAACGGGTACAGCCAGTAATTTAAAATAAATGAAGTATTTGTGTATATTTAAACAACAGTTTATTCCTGTTTTGTAACAATATGTCTTGTCACTTATGGTCACAATTTTGTTTACAATCTACAGCGCGTTCATTTCTTCTATCTTCTTTTTAGATGAACTGGCTTCATCACCACGGACGTCTGCTTCAGGTGGTATTAGTGCCTCTATGTTGATGTCCAAATCTTTCAAGGCCTCGTCTAGCATTTTGACTTTGCCCAATAGTTTCTCAGCCTGCAGATTGTATCCCGGTTCTAACATTTTACCGGTCGGGTTGAGTTTGAACAAATATTCAGCCTATCAACAAAAAATTGTTGAGTCGCCAGAATGTTCTACAGTTTACTTTCAATGAAATTAATTAATTTAGTCATAAGTTGGATATATTACCAAGAAGTACATATAAAACAATAAGTATATTAGTTTTCCATTATATATCAATTGCGTGTGTAGAAACGAAAAACTCTAATTATGGTCTCCTTGCTTGTTCAGAATCGACGTATATTTAACGCTAGTTTAGTCGGTCAATTGATCGACTTGTCTAGTTAAGATATTTGATAACTTTAAGATAAGACGTGTAATGACATATTTAGCTTTCAAGAAAACGAGTATTACAAACTCACAAGAAAGTCAATAGGATCCTTGGGACGTAACTTAGCGACTTCGAGAAGGCCAGCAGTTAACGTGGGGAAAATAAACTGCACGAGGTAGTTCCGCATCGGCTCGCCGGCCGCGGCCAGCGCCATCTCCTCCTCCTCGCGCATCAAGCCGTACAACTCTGACTGGGTATTACAAAAAATATCTAATTGATTTTCAAATGCTAAAATGATAGAATCGAAATATCAATGATCATAAGTGAAAACTCAAAATTTAAGACAAAAATTAATAATGAATAAAGTAATAATGAATAAAGTAATAGTAACAAAAAATAACTCAAGTTTAGTCTTTATTGGGTTACGATATACCTAACCACAATTTTTTTTTATAAGTAAGTTTTTTTTACACATTAACTAAATAATTAATGAAAACAAGTACCAACTCATGTCGGATTACATGAACGTAAGTAAAACTTCATGATACACACAATATATTGTCAATACCCAATATTCCATTTTCTCTTCGTTTTCTTCTTTAATTTTTCTTTCTAATTCTTGCAATGCTTTACGTTGTTTGGCTTCCATCAGTTCCTTTGCTCTCTTTTCTTTCTTTTCAGCCTGTTCGATAACCCCTGTGTCAAGAATTAATGGATTTATAATGTTAGATTTTCATATCTATATTTTAATTTACTGTTTCTAGTTCTTTTTTTACTATAATGTTACTATTGTACATTACAATTATAGAAAAGGAAGACATTTAAAATTTGTTTCATTATATAATCATACAAGTAAATTTTAAGACGTAATTTAGTAAAGAGATCGACTTTATATAGCAAAGAGAGAATAATTGAATTACCGAGTAATTTCGCATATCGACATGGACGGCCCAAGCGCAGTGACACTTCAGCGTACGGCCCCTCCATAGCGTAGTCATCATGGTTATTCACAGGTACTACTAGAGGATGAATGTCCAGCTCGTCAAAGAAGTTGAGAGGAGATGAATCAGGAGCATCTGCCGCTCTGAACTCATTGAGTAGCTTCAGCACAGCCTCCTCGGCCAGGCGAGACCCGTCTTCCGGCTGACGCATCGCCTTCTCACAGACGAACTCATCTGTCGCTTCCAATGATACGACTATGTCTAAAATAAGAAAATGTATTATTTTCTCGTTTGGAAGACGCACACAATATTAGTGTCAGTGTGAATATGTTAATAATATTATAAGGAATTTTCCCAAGTTGCTCAAACATTATCACAAATATCTTAATATCAATACTGTAGTACATACTGAGCAAATTTCAAAACTAGGACTACAATAATGAAAACATGTTTACTACATATGCTTTCGCTTACAAACTGTCTTATAAGTTCACATGAAACAGCCCTGAAAGTGTTCTGTATTCAGTGGTTGGAGTGAAAATGGTACCTTACGTTTCATGGTGATGGACCCACACCTTTATCACCAACAGGTAAACATCGAGATCGTGTCCAAGCTTGACTAAATAAAAAGTATAATGATCAACGTAATTTTTACCTGGTAACAACTTTTTCAAGACATTAGCATAAAGATCCATGTCTTCTTCAAACATATCTCGATCCTCATCCTCGCTTTGTACCTCATCCTGCTCGTCGCCTTTTTCAAAAACTAATTATAATCATAAAGATTTTAGTGTTTATATAAATTTGACAATATAATATGATATCCGTTTAATTGACTTAATTGAATTGTAAAATTAGGTGCACTCTGATCAATGAAATCACACAAAAGGCTGTCAAATCCTAATTTCATAGGTAACATTTTGACGCATAAATGAAATTTCAATTTGAATACTTACGAGCGGCGCTTTGTCCCAAAGGAAATCCATCTAACACCCATCCTTTGTTTTGTGCCTCGTGACTTAAAAGCTTTTGTCGCAAGTATCTGGAAAGATAACAAATTTGAGTTTGAATAATTCTAAATGCTACTTACCTTACTTACTTCCATTAAAAAAAAGTCCCATAAAAGTATATCGAACTCAATCATTTCATCATCAGTTGGAGCCCGACCAGAGCGCAAGAGGCCGAGGGTCACCCGCGCAGATTCTTTTTCATTTTCATCATCCTCTTGCTCTTCGTCATCATCCATTACAGTGTCACCTTCCTCCATTCCCGGAAGCTTGAAGACCTCGCCTTCTTTCCAGTGTTCCAAGCGCATTTCCTTCAATTCGAAACAAAGTTAATTGTTCCTTTTATTTAAAAAATGCGTGTAGATGGTCTATCATCTAATTTAAAGTTTCACTTTTAAGTGAATCTTTAAATAGATTGTCGCCATTATCGCATGGACTCCCGCAACATTAACCATATCAGCGGTTCGTCTCGTGACTGTAGGTCCACTACATATCTTTACGACGACCTGTATGTGAGTAAAACAATATATCCAAAAAGTAATATATAATTATGATATGGTATCTATTGAATTGAGGGTACTAAAAAACTTTGATTTAATCATTAAGAATTTCTCTTTCACTCTCTTAGTGTTATATTTTTCTTTTCAGTCATGTAACGAAATGTGCCTAGACGTGACGCGTCCTTGGAACTTCGTTCACGATTCTTGTAAAATTATCAAATAGCCACTGTCGGAGTTGCACTTTAATAATTCGTAAATTGCATACCAAGTCTTTAATCATGTCTTTTACGATAGTGTCTGGAGAAACATATACTAGTCCATAATTCTCGCAAATTAACTTTGATAGTGTACTCTTTCCAATCATTATAGGTCCATATAAAACAATCTGTGGAAATAAAAAAAACTAAATAGTTTTAAATGTTTCAACTGCCTAGATGGCGCAGTTGTATTAAGCCGGGTCGGGCAAAGTGATGTTGGATTTTCAATTCGATATCAGGCTAGTTGGTTGAGGTGTTAGGTTCGTCCCCTTTCATCCCTCACATTAGGGGATGGAAACATACGACGAGAGATTGGTGCACTAGTTGTACGTTTACCTACCTCTTTGGGAAGCACAGGCGTATGTAAATTAACGATTATGTACGCATCTAGTTAAACAACAATCTCACATTAAAAATATTGTAAGAAACTAACCTTAAAGGATTTTAATTCTCTTTCCTTTTTAAATTGCTTTATAAGAGCGGGCACATTCTCAGCGAAGGTCAATTCGGACACCCATTGCAAGCCCATCGTCTCGACGATGTAAGTCGGTTCCATATTCAAATTCAGATTCATCAAATCGTACGTTCTTTGCTGGAAAACATTATGGCCATTAATAATATTCGTATCGTAAAAATTTGTAACTAATAATATTTTCAGCATATTAGATTAAACAATTAAATTCGTAACCGTTCTTTTAAGCAAATGTTTATTAATTAAGAAGATATGTTACATATTTCTTTTGCATATTTTTAAAACAAAGGATAAAGAAAATATTTATTAGACGTTAACAGACAATAAAATCTTACATCTATTTCGGGAATCAAAAAGGCATCTTCTGGTGGTATGCATTTAAACATTCCAGAACCAACGAGACGTCCCAATGGTTTTATAATCTATAAAAAATCGATATCAAATAAAAAAAAACTTTTAACATACGTAGACATATAGCATTTAGAAGATCCCATGTCAATAAATGTTAAAAAAATTACTTACCTCTCTTTGTCTTGTTACATTTTGTTCGACTGCCAAAATGTATAGTTTCTTTGGGAAATTCATTACGAGATTATAAATTATCCTGAAGTATATACAAAAATTTATTACTCTACTATCTCCAAAATCACAATATACTTATAAACATCAATAAATAAATATATTGTACTAACTCTGATAAGTCGAAAACATTAATAAGTGGAATAACATTTCCGCCGCGGCCTAGTATGGGTAAGAATGGTTCGCATTCCCAGGACTTTTGAAACCAATAGTACAGCGCATCCTGACGACCACCGTAACTCAAACCAGAAGCTACTACTAAAGCACTGAAAACAATTTGTGAGTTTCAGCTACACAAAATTTATTCAATTTATTTATTAAAATATTAGCAGATTGTGAAATGATTTTCATTTAACAATTGCAACTAAGGTTGTATGAGCTCGGGCTAGGAAAATACTTGAAACGTGGTTTCGAATCCACGACCATATTATGCTTTCAGCACCCTTAGTATGTTGGTGCGTCAAAATAAATATAGCTCTACCCTTAGTAGAATAACACTAATCTAGGATTGTCTACGTAATGCGCATTAAATTAAATTCAAGCAGTAAAAAACATTTGTGCATCATTTATGGAAAAATTTAAAAATCTTATTTCTAGGCATAACCGTCTCGCTTAATTTACAATTTATTCAAAGATTGCGGTGAACAGAAATATTAACAACCATGTCGAAGTTTACAACAACTTTGTTATGTAAGAATGTTAACATTATTTCTTAATGCTAGCCGTTAGAAACGTTTATTAGTTACCGTTAAAATGGAACGCAACACATGCCCGCATCGAGTGTAACCATTCTATGTAGAGGGGCTAAGCAAAATCAAATTAAATCAGAACAGCAATCCCATTAAGTGTTACAATACTAGGAACAACTTATTTTGTACATCAGGGAATTTAACATATTCAATTTTAGATTTATTCTAGGTTTTGTTTTAATTTGCCGCGCTGTTTTAGTTTGTCTTTGACTTGCCAGACTAAATACCTCAATGATAATAACGTCACATTCGTTACGTACCCAATTTTCGATTTGTATTTTCTAGCAATACCAATGACATCATTTTCAACGTTATAGTGCTGTTTGTAATTAGGATGCGGTTTTCTTTTGCGAAAATCCGTCTCAACAAAAGGCATTTCAGGGGAATCCTAAAAAAAAAACTTAATAAACTTGTCGAATTTGAAATGATGGCAAGGCAACATATGAATACAAAAAATTAAATAAGTAAGAAATCTTTGTTAGTGATTACCGTTACCAATAAACATCCGAAATTAGTTTTTTTTTAACTTAGTTTTTTTTTAGATGAAGGGTCAGTATGGATAAAGGAAAAAGAATGAGCTGAAAGGGTTCTGGAGTTATAAATACAATATGTTATTTTAATGACAGCTACTTCAAGGAATCTAAATATTTTTGTTCTAAGATGTAGAGCTTAATTTTTTTTATATTTCCCATGACAGCAATCATTAGTTAGTGGTAAATATGTAGTAGTACCGGATCCAATGGCTTTGTAAGAGCCCACGTCATTACTGTGGATAACAATATCAGATAACGCCTCTTGGAATCCGGGACATCGGCGTCGTCGTTTGTTACGCTTTGTGCACGTTCCGTCTGTTGTTCCTTTTCAAGCAAGTCTTTTAATACTATAACATAAAAATATTACGACAAATTTTAACCTCAATTTTTTTTAATAAAGATTTTTTCATACTAAATATGGTAGGTCTATGAACGATATCTATTCAATGAATTTTTAGACATACGCTATGTTAGAAAAAAACACACAAGCAACCATTATGAAAATATTATTTGATCACCAATATACCTTAAATGCGGCAGACCTCTGTGCTGGATGTCCATGGGGAACTAACTAGTTACAGAGCTTAGAAATAAATGGAATGGGAAACTATCACAAAATGTAATATTTTATATTTCTTACATTTTAAGTAATCCGAAGCAAGTTTAACTTGCTTAGTGTCGCTACTTATATCTAAAATCACTGTCCCGCAGGTGAGCAAATGAGGCACACATTCATTGACAGGCACGATTGTAGTAACGTGGTCTAATGACGCTATTTTAGGATCGGTAACTGTCCCTAGAAGAAAAACATACAATTTTATCAATTTCCTTTCTCCCTCTCTTTCGTTAATATTCGTCCAATGCTGGGCGTACCCTCCCCCATAGATCGCTACAAAGATCCTTCCCGCAACTATGATCAGAACTTCGGTCCATATGTAAGGAGCCTATCCCACTACGTTGACCTGTACATGGCGAATCGTAATATCTCGTCGAATTCATGCAATGGTTGCCATCGCAGCATGGATCTTTTACCTGACAAGACTTTAATGTTATCATAGAATAAAAATTTTAAGCGTATGTATTACCTATAATTTCATAAGGGTCCACAACAGGTTTTGGAGATGCCAATATCTCTGAGTGTTCCCCAATATCAGACACTGATGAAACGACCGTAGAAGGTTCTGTTTTCTCCAATATTTTCGACACTTTCTTCAAAATTTGTTCACCCTGGTACGAATCTAAATTATTTATAAAATACCTTTTGTTTGAGTAAACGTTGTCGAATGTTGTCGATTCATTTCTAGCATTCGACATTTTTATAAAATTGCACAAATTCAAGCAACTTTACCACCACCGGTTTTTATCGTTTGCTGTTTCTAGTAAAGAGCAAACAAATATTAGCAAAATATTAGCAATATTAGCAAACAAATATTATAATGGATGACAAAATATGTCACAATATTGTTGACATTTTCAATTATTAAAATAAAATAAACGTTTAGACAATTAAATTTTATATAATTAATAAATAATAAGAATTTAACAATGCAATAAATAAAAAATTATATTAATATATAAATACGTTGATATAATATTTTAAACAAACATATCTCACGCCTGTATTCCACTAAGGGGTAGGCAGAGATGCAACTTAGTGCACCCACATTTCTAATATTTTTAACAACCTAAAAATAAAATTTAAAAAAGACTGATTTTTTTTAAAAATCATGTCTCTCACTAATTTACAATTAGTTAATACAGATAAAACAAATAATGAAACACAAATATAGAATAAAACATTTTAATAGTAATTGTCCAAATTACAATAATCAATAGGCATTTAATAAAATATAGATAAAACATTAATGCATAATCGTACCTATACGCAGTAAAGTAAAGGTACAAAACAAGTTAGTTGCATCCACACATTAAATGTATATATTTTGCACAGAAAATGTCACCAAACAACACTAATGTTAAGTATATTTATCGTGTAGACACAACTAAAAGAATATTTAAATCAATAAGTACATACATACATAGACTTAATGGACAAAGATGTTAATTGGACGGTATTATGTAATAAAACAGACTTCAATTACTTATATTTACTCTGCCTGGCTCTAAGCCGATAGAAACTATTACAAAACATTGTGGAGAGATCAAGATACATTAAAACAGTACATTTTGTTAAGTATATACGCCTTATTTTTGGAAAGTCCAGAGTTTTAATAGATACCATAAGTGTAGTGTCGTAATCTATTTTCTTTTACCAAAATATTTAGAATAAGGCCGACGTTAAGTTATTACTGCAAAGAAGCTCTTGAGGGAAGTCAAGAAACAATCTTCATCATCCAGAGGAGTGTATTTGAAGTAAGTACATATATCGTCCTATATAGTATAATATATAGCAATTACATTTAAAGTTGATTGTTCCCAAGCACCGTTTAAAAACTACTATAATTAAATCTAGTGGAATCATTTTAATTAAAAACTCACTGCAAATATCGCGTATATATTTTTATGAAACATTTTTAAAGGAGAATATCATGCATTTATTACTATGGTAGCATATATGTACTAACAGTGCACAATAACATGAGACTCGAGTCTGATGACGTCACTATAATTTTACAGTGTACACGTGAATGTAATGTAAAAAATGTAACGAAAGTAACACGTGATACATGAGTGGGATGCGATTAATTTCAGACGACACTGTTATTGTGTACGTGTAGTATGTCACGAAATCATTTATATGTAGTCACATTATAAAAAAAAATTGTGAGTTGTTTGATGAAACACGTTTAAAAATCAAATTCCTTCAGTCTTAATATTTGATCAACAAATATTTTTAATAGTTGCAAAAGTTCAATAATTCAAGTGCAGTTATGGCACGAACAAATTGTTTGATGTAATACTGTTCATATCTTGTACTATATTCTAAGTAATGTCATGTTACAAGTGTATTCGATGTGGCAAGAGGACGGCTTACTTAATGTTAATATCGTCTTAAATTCAAACGTGTTTAAAAACAAAATTATATTAAAATTTAATTCATATCATTTTTAATTTCTTAAAACCATAAAGAGCATAGGAAAAATGTTATGCCAATGTTTATTTCTTTAAAAATGGAATGTTCCAGAGTTTAATTTTCATTGGAATGTAAATTGATATTTCTTAAGTAAAATTTAATAATAGTAATATAATATTAAGTAATGATTTGAGTATCGTTTGTATAATACTTGTTAAAATTAAGTACATGTCGAAGTTAAAATCTTAAAACATGCTTCATTGACGTAAAGACCTAAAAATACCAATGACATTAAAAACTAACGGCGATTTCACATTTTACATAATTAGCGCAAGCAAGCAACAAATGTATAAATTGAAGACAAAAACACATACAAAAATAACTAATGATAGACATAAAAAAATGTTGATGTACTATTTTATAGTCTTAATTTAATTATTTTTAAAATGATTGATAAAAAATAAAATTACATGTGTATTATATGCAATGTGGTACTTCATCAAATAAAATCATTATGTCAATGTTAAAAATAAAATAATCGATTGTATAGAATGTCTTATATCAAATAATATTCGAAAAATAATCAAATTTTAAATTAGTAAATAAAAATCGATATATACGGAACACTAGACATTACTAGCCTTGGAGGCTATTGAAAAAACATTCTTGTAAAAATTAAAGAAACAACGTATGTAGATGCGTATACAATTGAAGTTGTTCCGTGACCGAAAATGTTACTTGTTGGTAATCTCATATTGAATTGAATACTGTTAAATTTGCATGCTTCCATTTTTTTTGAACGTTGTTGTTGTTCTTACGTAGATAAAATACTTAACCTAAAAGTGTAAAAAGCTCGACAGATATAAAGGCGAAAATAAGATATCATCTCGCTTTAGGTTTCCTTCGAAACTTCAAAAGCGAAATAACATTTAGTTTATGTAAAAGGCACTTAGTTGTTTTTGTGTAACATCACTGACAACTGAAATTACTCAATAATTCCAGAGCACCTTTATAATTGAGAACTCGATTATAAAATAGACAGCACCAGACCGTTCTGTATGTTTCAATGCTTATGTTAACCTACACCCTTAAGTAACAAATAAGAAAATACCAATACTTGAAAATATTGCTCCTACAATTGTGTAGTAATGACGGACTTGCGATGAATAATTGTTATTTCCTTCTCTCCGATACCCGAAGGAGAACTCGGTTCAGATGTAACGAGCCAAGGTGACAATGACGATATTGGTTGACACTTCGGTTTAACATCCTCTTGTCTTTCCACAGGTTTAGGCGAAGCTAACTTGGTTTGGGCGCGCGGAGGCTCCACTACCACTATTGAGACATATTGCGAATTATTCGCCAACGGCGAACTGGTTTCGTTCAAAATTTTCGGCGAAGGTGTAGACGGAATGGAGAGGTTTATGTTTGAAGACTCATTAATTATTTTGATTTCATTCTCTCTCGCTTTCAGAATGTTATTACACTTCAACTGACCCGGAGGCAGATTCTTTGTTGAAGATAAGTAGCATTTCGCTTGATTGTTCGGTATTTCCTTGTCTGACAAGGAATCTAATTGATCTTTCTTTGCCTCATTTTTGGAATCATCGTTATTCAATTTCTCTTTGACCAAACTCATTAGTAAGTCATTGAGAGGATTAAACTCCGCAGCGGGAGAACAATTACAAGGTGATTTATTGATAACGAGCTGCGTTAGATTATTTTTCTTCTCGTCTGCATTACCTTTATCTATTTTGAATAAAACTTTATTACTGATAGCATCCTCTTTAGAAATCTTTACTTCTTCGACTGGTTCATCATTCATGAGGTTCTTTGTTGAGGGTTCACCTACTTCAGTCGGTTTCGGATCAATCTCAATAAGCGAAGATTTTTGCGATTTTGCGCTACTCTTTCTTGACAGAGTGTCGAGTCCCGAATCCGGTACGAGAGGCGTGGTATCTGTGGATGTACTGGGCATCTCGGTATTCACTTCAGAATGGGATGGAGTTTCGGTTTTTGTTGTTACATTCTGTTTTTCGCGTTCTCTTAACACGTGACTCTGACGTCGCGCGAATCTTTGACTGGGTCGTCTCTCGAATTGGACGGTGCGGCGCGCTCGATTTTGTTGCGTAGTTTGATATTCCGTTTTGCCCGAATATTGGAATCTCGATCCCATCCTGAAGAAGTTTTGCCTGGCAGATGGTCCTTTAACCGGTGCTCGCAAGCGGAAGAAAGTGTGGTGCTCCACAGCACATTTCCAAAGATGTTTACATGCTTTTTCATTGTGCAGGCGAAAAACAAATGTATGCTCCTGTTCACGGCCCTGATCATCGTCTTCAACGACTACCAGCGTCAATTTCTTTTTCTTGAAATCTAATTTGCTTATTTTAGGCCAAAAGAATAACCCAATTTTTTGTGGTCCTTCAAATACGAGTATGCCGGTAGGTGTCAATCCCAAGTGGTATTCACACCCGTCTTTCCCCAATACAATGTGCATATCGACACCATACATTTCAAGCCACTTTGCTTTATTCAGGTAATTAACTTCCGCTTGAGCCGGAGTGAGACCTTTATATTTTTTGTACTCTTCTAATATTTCGATTTCCATCTCTTCAGTTTGATTTGGCACGAATCTAAATTCGGAGACGGTGGCGGGCGTGTGCAACGACTCGTCGAAGTCTCCTAGTTCTGATTGCAGAGCTAATGCAGCCAGCTCCACTGCAGTCGAATGTGGACATTCTAATTTACTTTCTAAAATATCTTTTTTTAGCTGTAGAAAGAATTGATATCTCGTCAATTCTTCTCTTAAGTTGTTCGGTTCGGATGAGTAAAATTTGACTTTTAAACGTAAAGTATACGGGGGTCCGATTTTAACTTGTTTCTTTATTGTTTTAGTTGGATCCAGCCAGTGTTTGACGTTGTTCGTATCAGTAAATTGCAGACCAAAGTAATCTTTTTCGATTAAATCTAAAGAATAAAACACTTGTTCATAGAGATCCGCGGCACTAGCCTTCTTAGACAGATTGATGGATAAATCAGTTTCATCGAGTAACATTACCTTGCATTGTATTAAGTTTTTGTTGCTCGAATTTTTCTGGGCCTGTTTGTTGCGATTCTGGCTAGATGAGCGCCCCCTTCGGCTGAGGAAGCGCAACATTTTGACAAGGCGCAATAAATCTAAAACAAACAACACATAGTTTGTTTTTTTAATCACATTAAAAAAGGAATTAATCTTATGTCACATTGTTTCGGGAAACAATATATTTATCTTTTTTTCCTGGGTTATAAGTGTTGTTAGTGTTATTGTTCAACTCTCAAGTGGCTGATGTAAGTCACATCCAATTCTGTTATTGTTTTTTGAATAGCTATTGAAAATAATAAAATAAAAATGATGTATAACAAATTCGTTATTGAATTAATTAAATCTCAGAACAATCATGTTATCAGTTATAATTAAAATTGTATTTCAAACATGATATTTGTGGATAGTTTAAGATTTCTAATTAGTAATTAGATCATAAATATCTGTTAAAACAAACCTTCTTTGCTCTTTTTTTTAGGTGGCTTATCTAATTTTACTACATTCTGCATTTTACATTAATTACAAACATTTAGAATAGTCAAATAATTCGATCACTGCTCCATTTTTAATTGATAATGATACACTCCTTGGCAAATTTGGCTACAGAAGCATCTGTGTGTATTTTTTTTTATTTTTTGAAATATTTTCTGGTGGCCTACATGCTCAATCAATCAAAAATAGAAAATACTTAATTAAATAATATACACTGCAGCCTTCTGTCCAACAGACACTAGACATGAGCACATCTTGGGCATGTCAAGACCCTGGGTATTAATTGATTATAATACATTTAACAGTACTATTTTTTCATTTGAACTTTTTTTTATTTAACACTGAATCTATGTCAGAAATGAAGAATAAAAATATTTAAAAAAAGCAAATTCTTATTCAAGGCTTTAATAGACAATATGTAGATGTCATCTTGAAATCATTTAAAAAACCTCATATAATGGTGGAAGGACAAAATATTCAGATATATAATAATTCATTCAATCAATGCAAAACATGCAACACAACATAACATAAAGGAAAATGAAACAAAGAAAACAGATATACATCAAACATAGTAAAGAAAAAAAGGGGAGGAGTACAATATATAACTTATAAATTATATGTGATGCCATGCTGAACTGATTGGGTCTCTGCTCAGCTGTGTAAATTATATCAGTACTAAATTTATATTTCTTAAACATTTAAGAAGAATAACAATAAATCCATAAACTGTGTTTCCATTTTGAAGCCTTGTATGTAAATACACTAGACAAAGTCCCACATAAAGGATTAAATGTTGCTATAATTGGATTAGATTTGATCACATATAATTAGTGTTAAAGCAAAAATATTCTGAAATTACTTTAAACAAGTTTCTATTGGAACAGTTTATATCAACAAAATCAAAATATTATTGTACTGAGATAAATGTGTTTTTATCTCATAGACTTATGAAAAAAACTTCATATCATAACTAAACTACTTTACAACCATCTGGTTGGAATTAGTATTTCACTTTAGTTCCAACCAGATGGTAACTTAATGGTCATAATTCAATATTGCAATATATTGGTATGTGTACCAAAATCTGTTGACATTATTGTGGGCGTATTTGCTTGCTTTGAGTGCAAGTAAACGTGGATAAAGTTAAATAACAATTAGGAATTAAGAGTTAATAAATAATGGAATCTAAAATACATAAACAGAATTGTTTCTATCCAAAAATAAGATTATTTCTTCTTACTTAAATATTGACTTAATACAACTCACCAAATCGTTAATGATGTGCAAAGCCTCCAGAATCATAAAAGTAAATTCTTCCCATGAAAATGCAACTTGACAACATTACACAGAAAAAAAAATGTTTAGAAACCGCTACAGATCATAACATATGATGTAACATTGCTTGTATTTATATTTGTATTAAACGCAATTAAATATGTTTATAACTTCATGGCTATATAGCCAATCGGGGTAAACAGGAATAGATAGTGTATACTTTAATATATGAAATGTACGATATATGACAAAATTTACTTTATCCTTATTTTAAATGATTTGTATCGCTTCAGATAAATCGATTTTTATTACTATATTTACTCAATATTTTTTTTATTATTTAATAATATCAGCATTAAATTCAGTTTATGAACATTAGTAGAGAAATGAGTAACTTTATTAATTTTTATTATCTGTATTTTACATTACTACTCTTTTGATCATTTGATCTTTGAAAGTAACTTGACTTTACGTACTTTTCATATGAGGCGATTGTGCGTGGCTATTTTATAAAAAAGGAGAAAAGTTCCATTGAAACAAAAGAGGTAATTTTATTATATGCCTTGAACTTTAAACCAATACAAAATGAGTGTCTTTGCTTGTATACCTATTCTAGAAACTTAGTAGCTTTAAATGTGAGGTTATATTTTTAACAGAAGATTGCGTTATTATTTCAGGGTAACATTAACATGTAATTATATTACCGACTTCGTTTAAATATGTTTAAATTTCTAGAACACATTAAAAGTAGCTAAATATGGTACATATATCTTTAATGCTAGATAAAAACTAATTTAAAACCTGTTTTCGTGCAATTTTTGACATGTCACAATAAATACCAATGAAGGGAAATGTTGGAAAATGTTTATATTAGTGATCTTTTTATTACAAAAATGCAGTAAAACTCCATATAAATTATATATAATTATTTTAATATTACAAAACAAAGACATATCTTACATGAAATGTGTTTTAGTGAAGAAGACTGATTTTATTTTAGGTAGTGACCATAGATAATAAAAATATTTGCAATTTAAAATAATAACTTTTCTTACAGATGCCTGTAGCTGATGATATACAATCTTCTTGGGCAGATGAGGTTGAAATTGATCAGGGAGCTTTGCCAGCACCCTTAGAAGTAGTTGAAAATGGCTTAAAGATTGTCACTGAATATAAATATGACAATGACAATAAGAAGGTTAAAATTGTAAGAACATATAAAATTGAGAAGCGTGTTGTATCAAAGGTATGTTTAGGAACATTTTTTGGTATTGTTTGTGTATTTGATTCTTAATTTTACTAAAAAAAAATTGGCTCCCGGCATCAATAAAGTGACTGAAATAAGAGTGGTTGGTGATAAGATGTACAATTGTACTAAATTTAATTTTATTTGTCTAAATTCTCTGTTTTAGAGTATTGCAAAGCGTAAAACATGGAGTAAATTTGGTGATTCAGCAAGTGATAAACCTGGTCCTAATCCTGCAACTACCAATGTTTCTGAAGATGTTTTTATGCAGTTTATCACTAGTAAAGAAGAGAGTCAACGAACTGATGATGGAGAGCTAGATGGTCTTAAGGTATTTACCTTGATTTGTTACCATGTCTTTTATTTAGATAACTTACTAAACTTACTACTAAAAAGGTAAATCATGTTATGCTGCATATAAATTGGTCAATTTATTGAATTAGTAATGAAGTTACAGAAAAGTCCTTATTTTCCCCAACAACACTTATTGACGGAACATGGACCATTCCTATGAAAATTGCTAAAAAAAAAGTTCAAAAATATGTTCTTTGTTCCAAATGCTCTAAATGCAACTTAAGAGTTCAAAGATCAAGATATTTTTACTAGTGTAATTGCAAAATTTAAATATAATTACAGCCTCAAACCAGCAGTTTCATCTATAAATGTCGTACATGTCAAGGTGAACATTGGACTCTGAGTTGTCCGTTCAAAAATAGTGATGTTGTTATGGCCAAGGCCAATGAAGCCGCTAAAGCTGCAGGTAATTGAAATATATTTTGAATGCACTTATAAATAGCAAGTTTTTGGCTTTCCTTAGTAAAGGCTCTTTTGCACCTCAATACCCAATGGTAGGAAACCCAATCCACCACCACCACCACTATGAAAATGTCTATGATAATTTTATGAAAAACTATAACTACAAGTTGTTTTCTGTATTTGCCCAATACCGTAATTGACAAATTTATATATTACGGTTGGTTAAAAATTAATGTAACCAAAGTCCTGTATGAACTATTAAACTTTGTCAAATTGTCAGTAAGTAATAAATATTAAAATAGAAGAATCATTTATTTTATGTTAGGACAGGATGTAATTATTTTGCACAATACAGTTAACTTATTAAGATGATTATCAATAAAGCTTTTTTACAGTTTACATACACTTTCTTTATATCAACAGAAGCTAAAGCAGCGCCTGCTACAAATAAGTACATTGCACCGAACCTCCGCGAGGGCGTTAAGCCGCTGAGCCGCGATCTACCGGGACCAAGGCGCGACGATATTGCCGCCATTCGTATTTCTAATCTCAGCAATTTTGCTGTGGAAGCTGACCTTGACGACCTGGTCCGTGGATTTGGACCTGTACAGAAGCTGTACTTGGCAAAAGAAAAGGTTTGTTATCTATATTTTATTTATAATTTTTTAGCTGGAATTTAGAGACACTAGAGTTGAAATCGGCACCAAAGGTCTGTTTCTTTGCCATGTTTTCAGTTTTTTCTTTTTTTTACAATTTTATAATAAATTGTAAAATATAAGTAGGCACTGAAATACCTATGCTCTTAGCTACTAAATTATAAATTGGTTGTTTCAGAGTACAGGACAATGCAAAGGATTTGCATATGTACACTTCAAGTTTAAAGCTGATGCTGCGAAAGCCATTCAAATACTTAACGGCTATGGTTACGATCACTTGATCCTGAATGTTGAATGGTCGAAGCCTCCACAGAATAATTAGTTGTCACTGATAACAAACTTATAAACGATATTTTGGAATAAATTTGATTACAACTGTGATCTTTGTTTTAATTCTAATATCTTTAATATGGAATCTAAACTTCACTATTTCATTTGTTTATAAAGTACAAACAAAATTATTATATTTTCTTTCTTTTTTTACTGTTTTCGTTTAGCCTCCATAAGATTATTTCTTAATATTACATTATACTAACATAAAATAGAATTTATTGAAAACTCTAGTATGTCTTCAAAAATTTAATTTAATTTGTGACTCCCTAAAAAGTGATTTATGACATCCTAAGAGTGGGTGTAGTTCACTTTTGCGGCGTATACAATTGCAGCTCAAATAAAACAAGGACATAGCAGGTATGTATCTGGTTTATTGTAAATTTGATCCATCAAACAAGAATTTATCCATTAGATATTTATACAACGCGAGGGAAAGGTGGATGTAAGGAAAATAGATTTTGAACATTGAAATTAGTTCTTTTAACAACAAATTACCAAAAGTAATTATAATTTAACATTTATTCGAAGCTTTTATTCCTTAAGACTAGACATTTAATAAAAGGACTCGTAAACACCAACTCTACAATGTGAATAAATAGTTAAAAAATAACATGTGCATTTGCTTTTGGAAAATGCTCAAGTCTTAGTTAAGTAATTACGAACAAACAAGCATACTAAAGATATTTATATGTCAATATCATATTTTTCATCGTCACTGTTAGGGCTATATGTTTCTTCAGGCAGTCGTACTTCACCGCAGAACATAAGTTCTACATAATTAAAATAATCCAGTGCTATATTAGTAAGAGTTGCTCCTGTGGCTATACCGAGTACTGTGCCGATTACTGGTCTCTGACCAACAGAGCTCCTTAAGATTGCCCATAAGAATATTGAACCTAAGGGCCACAGACATCCACCAAGGAATGCCCAAGAGAAACGTCTAGCTGTTGCAGCAGTGGCAATGTGTGGTCGTCCCCAAATCCAAAGTCCAGCTCCGCTGCCCGCTGACAGAAATAGTACATCTGTCACATCACGTCGAGGAAATAATCTGAAATCACATAAGTTATTTCACTATTCTGTTCATATTTGAAGTATATAGTAGCCTTAAAAGAAAATGGAAGAACATAATAGAAAATAAAGACAAATAAAAGTGAAATTACATAATTATTATAAATATTAATTATCAGAGCAATTTCTCAGTGTAGTACCATACACATACAACCTTATTTTACATTTTAATATAATCACTTAATTTTAAAACATACACTAGAAAACAATAACTGTATTCATTACTCGTTTATGAAACAAATTTCACTATCGTAAATCAAATAATACAAACCTGACCATCAAGTGAGGGTTCATCACACTAACTGATAATGTTGTGTAACTGACAAGGCCTTGTATGGGCAAATAATAAAATAAAACATTGTCTTTAGTGAAAGGTGGTATCCTTATCCTGTTAACTGATTTATTGAAATACTCGACAGTTTTGGGAACAGCAACCGGTAGACTGGAAACTTGTCTTTTAATGTTAGTATAAATCTTTTCTAAAATTTCCATTTTAATGAGATAGTTGGAGAACTATTCTTGATCTACATTAACAAGGTTACGTTGTTGCCGATAATTTGGCAAGAGCTATATGGTTATTTATACTATTATTTCTAATTAGCATTAAAGTTGGTAGACCGTACACTGAATAAATTTAACACAATCGAAAACACATATAAACATAGACAAGGAAAATTGACATAGGTCACAATTAATCTTTGGTACAAATAAGCATAGACTTTGATTTATAATTTAAACCAGATAGAGAATATGAATAACAGATATTTGAATCAAATTGTATGATTAATATAAAGTAAGAAAAGACGGCTACAGAAACAATGTTTGAAGATAAACTAATTAAAATGTTTGGAAGGAAGACATATTTTAGGACTTTTACTTTTTACTGGTAAACCGATAAACACTCCGGTAAATTGAGATTTTAGAGAAACTATATAGAATTTTTCATCTTATGAGATAGAGATTTATAAAGTATGAGATGGGAAATGTCACTGTCAAATGGTTGATTAGTTCTTGTTGGTTGTGATTGGTTTTCAAGTTGACATTTTTTCATACTTTTTAGGTTATTTTTTAAATAATATTATGCTAAGTACATCTCGTTTAATTAATGCTGTAAACAATTTCTCTGCAACCAAAAATGTATTTTCTGTTAGGAAAGTATTGGCTTTGTCGAAAAGAAAATATACTGATAGCCTTATATTAGGATTAGAAACATCTTGCGATGATACAGGCTGTGCAATTATTAATAATAAGGGCAAGTTATTAGCCGAATCTCTACACTCACAGAATTTATTGCATTTACGACATGGAGGCATAATTCCTGATATCGCTCGCGATTTGCATAGCAGATCTGTAGAGCCTGTTGTATCTGAAACATTGGAACATGCTCAAGTAACAATGGATGACATTACTGCAATAGCGGTGACTTTAAAACCCGGTCTTCCTCTAAGCCTTGTGGTTGGAATGAAGTATGCAAAACATTTAGCTCGTAAATATAATAAACCCATAATACCAATACATCACATGGAAGCCCATGCATTAGTTGCAAGAATGCAACACAATATTGAATTTCCATATTTGACTTTGTTAATATCTGGAGGACATTGCTTATTAGCTGTTGCCGAAGATGTAACAAATTTTAAATTACTAGGAGAAAGTATCGACAGTGCACCTGGTGAAATGTTTGACAAAGTTGCTAGAAGAATGAAATTAAGAAATGTCCCTGAATATTCTAAGATGTGTGGTGGACAAGCAATCGAGATAGCCGGATCCAAAGCTACCAATCCAAACTTATTTAATCTACCTTTACCTTTGTCTGATTATAAAGATTGCAATTTTAGTTTTAATGGTTTAAAAACATCAGTTTTGTTGCATTTACATAGAAAGGAAAAACAACATCAGATCACAGCTGACAAATTAATACCAGAAGTTAATGATTTATGTGCTGCTACATTGATGGCCACATCGAGACATTTAGTTCATAGAACACAAAGAGCTATGGAGTTTTGCCAACAAAATAATTTAATACCTGATAGTAACAAACAATTAATTGTATCTGGTGGAGTTGCTTGTAATAATTATATTTTTAATGCTCTTTCACTGTTGTGCCATGAATTTAACTATAAAATATATAGACCTACACCAAAATTATGTACAGATAATGGAGTTATGATAGCATGGAATGGTTTAGAAAAGTGGCGAAGAGGTTTAGATATTGTTACAGATTTAAACTGTATAGATATTGAAGGTACTAGTCAATTAGGTGAAAGTTATATAGCAAAAGTTGCAGAAGCTAGGATTCCTATAAAACTAGTAAAAATAAAAATGAGATGTTGACATTAATTTGTTTTTAATTTATGTTTTAATAAAGCTTAATGCATTTTATAATTACTTATATCTTTTGTTATTTTTTCGATAATCTGTAGAACCTAAGCTTAAGATGAAAATGTCAAAAAGCTGTCTAATTTCATTACTGACATAGATTGTTTTTTTTGTTCTTTTCTTTGCGTTTGGACAATATTGTTTAAACTCTAAGCAGTTTATTGCTACTTATTAAAATACACTTTGTATACTATATAACCTAATAACAGAAGTATAGGAAATAATATGATATTCGTCTTTTATTCAAATTTGTAGATAGATGTCTACAATCTGAATTAAATAGATTGATGAAACTTTAAACCTATCAAAAGACTTCTGCAATAACCAAAAGAGTTGCAGATGCGTTGCCGACCCTTGCCTTATCCTTATTAGAAAAAGGTGGGTAAGGAAAGAAGGACTAGGAATTGGCCTTCAGTTCTCATTCATCAGACGAATACTTACTTCGCAGAATACTTCCACTTCATGTCTGTCTTCTATGAGTTCGTGGTATTTCACCGGTCGAGCCGGCCCATTCGTGCAACAGATGTTGAATATAGTTTTACTCGACACTTGCAATGCTGTATCTAGTTTACCTCCCTATCTAATACAGCTAGGGTTGTAGGGAGACGACAAAATTTTTCACAATATTTTATCAACTATTAACATGAAAAAAATTATAAATCGGATTATAATCTTCACCGTACTTACATTATTTTCTTTTTTCTAAATATTAAACTGCTATAATATAAGCTTTTGTATAAAACACTGACAATGAACTAAGAGACTAGAAGACATTTAAACAAAATACAGTTCAAAAAGTTACAGACTTACAAGCTTCTAAATATTTTACATCAGTACAGTTTATAAATAATGTATTATTTACTACCGAATCTTTATATAATAAAAAAGAATAGACAATACGATACACAATAATTCCAATATATGTAAATTATAGCACAACGGTATAAATCAGTACGTCTTGTTTGAACGGCGTCGTGAAGTACATTTATATTCAAGTTGCCTGGACCCCGATCTGTTTTTTTTTCATTTTCTTTCCCATACGTTATGTGCATCTTATTACAACTCGGCGATATTCTGTAATCAAATGCTCAGTGATAGTCTGTTTTTCGTACTATACGTATGTAACACGCGAACATCGCTTAAACATTTAAAACAATGTTTAATATCAAGATAGTCCGTAATATAGTTATATCTAGGTACAAATACAATACTGTGTCAGGTTACGGATTAAGATATTTCAATAAACAAAGTTCAACCTCTGATAGTATTAAGAATTTTAATGATCTCCCCGGTCCCAAGAGTTACCCGATTTTTGGAACGTTGTATAAATATTGGCCAATTTTAGGTAAGTGACAAATATTTTTATAGAATAAAAGATGAATACAGATATTATTTAATTCAAGCATTCGTTTTATATTAAAAATGTTCGATTTACGCAATTAATTTAAAAAATATATAAGTAAATGCTTACATGGTTATTATTGACCAATATTCACGTGACTCAAATTTTTTAGGTCAGCAATTAAATAACTTGCTATTAAAATTACTTA